>JASSUY010017955.1:0-19453 GCA_032466535.1 Forpus xanthops
AGTCCCTCATGAGGAGTCCCTCCCCAGCATCCCTATAGGCCCCCTTCAGATACTGGAAGGCTGCTATGAGGTCTCCAGGCAGCCTCCTCTTCTGCAGGCTGAACGGCCCCAACTCTCTCATCCTATCTTTATAGGGGAGGTGCTCCAGTCCCCTGATCATCCTTGGGGCCCTCCTTTTTATGTTGAGGACACCAGAGCAGTACACAATATTCCAACTGAGGTCTGCTGAGAGCAGAGTAGAGGGGCAGGATCACTTCCCTCGACCTCCTGGTCACACTTCTTTTGATGCAGCCCAGGATACGGTTGGCTTTTTGGGCTACAAGAGCACACTGCCGGCTCATGTTCATTTTTTCATCAACCAACACCCCCAAATCCTTCCCCTCAGGGCTGCTCTGAATCTCTTCTCTACCCAACCACAACTGCAAACTGCCCCATTACGAGCTGTGCCTGGGATTGCTCCGGCCCAGGTGTAGAACCTTGCACTTATCATAGTTAGACTTCAGGTTGGCATCAGCCCACCTGACGAGCGTATCAAGGTCCCTCTGTATGGCATTCCTTCCCTCGAACGTATTGCATATTCTCTATTTCTGATATCCAAGGTAAAACTGTAGGGTTTGATTTGTAGAAGAATGTTCATAGCTTCATCTGTTCTGAGTGGAAACTGTGCTTTGAAGATGAACTGTTTCATAAAACAGCATAAATATGTTGAAAAGGAGGTGCTTAAATTAGTGCTAGAATTAATTAATGCTTTTGATCTTTATTCGTTGCCCCCATTCTAATCTGTAAAATGGGGATAATACTACGTCATTTGTGAAGATAAACTTTACCAAGTTTATTTTATTAATTTCATATTCCAATTTCTATGTACCAGGAAGCCATACCCCTCCCTGAAATTATATTTAATAATAGGTTTTGAATAGTGCACCATAAATAAAGCCTAGAGACATTTTCAAACTGCTCATTAGCTGAGTGTCATGAGTGAATGAGAAAAGGGTCCTTTGACATGAATACTGAACTGAAAACTGCGTGCATGGGCACACACTCTCATGGGGGAGAACTTATGGTGGCTTTAGTGCTGAGATTTTTCTTATGTGTGTATTTATGTCTGAATGCTTGTCATCAGGTTTGTGGAGAAGGGATTTTTAAAGTTGTCTTTTTGTATGTTTGTGCGTTTTCTTTTCATGATTCTGATTTATTCGTGTCTGTAAATGCCAGTTTTAAAACGTGGGATGTGGTTCTTTTAGCAGTATCTGTGTCTCACTTGCACTCTTTTCTTTTTCCCATGACTGCTAGATTTTATTTGAGGAACAAAAAAGCCCGGTACCCTCACCGCAATACCAAGCCTCCTGACTCATAGTCTTTTTGTTCAGCATATGGTTACGTTTTATAACTGAGAAGAGCTTGGCACCTTGCTGAAGCTACATCATTGATAAATCTTAAAAGCGTCAAAATATTTTTTTCACGATATCTTTTCCCCGTTCTGTATCACCTTTACTTTTAGCTTTCTTTGTGTCCTCATTTTTGAAAAGACTTAAAAAGATAGTGTGTAGCTTCAAGAAGTGTGTGATATAATAGGATACTGTAACACAGAATGCACTAATTACAGATCAAAGCTAAATTATTTTTATGTGCCTTTTCCTAAAGGAGAAACGAGGGGCTTTGAATCAGTCAGGTTAATTTTTGCCACTAGCCTTTATTAAAGCTGCTAAGAATCTTTTTCTTTAACTTTTTTACCCCCTGTAACTAAAAAATTGCGCATCCTGATTCAACTTCATATATATGCTGTGTAGCGGGTAAGAAGGAAAGGCAGTGTGTTTACAGGGCAAATGGCCCTGCTGCAGGTGGAGCTGTGAAATCCTGAAAACAAGCGAAGACCTAGGGCCCTGCCAAGCTAGGAGAGCTAGTTCTGGTATGCTTTTGCTGCCCATATGTGTGTGTTACTGAGAGGTCTGACTGGTGCTTGTCTGTCACCTCTGCTTTCAGCCACAGCTAACTAGAACAAGAGCTGCTGCAGTGGTTTGCCATGTGCAAGTTAGTATGTGTGCTGGTGGAAAGGAGGCTGACTGGTCCTGCAGTATATAACCAGTGGGGTAATTGGGCTGGGTAAGTGCCAGGCAGCCACCTTATTTTTTCTGTGAATCAGCCATTGGCTGTGCCTGCCACTGGAACAAGAAGAGTAAGTGGGCAGATTTTCTGTGAAAATAATTAGACAATCAGCACTGTTTTGTCTCATGGGCAGTCCCCTTCACAGATGTTACGCTTGAAACTATTGTATAAGCTGACTGGTTGTGTTTGCAGGGAGAGTAGTGTTGTCAGTCAGCTATGGAAAGTTAACTTGATGTAATAGTGTGTAGTAGTTAAACTTCATTTAACTTTTACACAGACTGTTCAAATAGCTCTAAGGCAGAAATGCTTTCGGATATTGCCAACTGATGCTAGAATTGCCTGATTCTCGAAACCCTTAAAGAGCAGGGAGAATGGAAATATTTTATGAAGTTATAGTTCTGTGGACTTTTCTTGTTACAAATGCTCTGCAAACAGTACTTGGAGGTTAGTTTTTCACATGGTTGTTTTTGGAAAACTTGCAGTGTCAGTTTTGTGTTACATTAATAACTTGATGAGAATGA
Organism: Forpus xanthops; assembly: GCA_032466535.1. Classification (NCBI taxonomy): domain Eukaryota; kingdom Metazoa; phylum Chordata; class Aves; order Psittaciformes; family Psittacidae; genus Forpus; species Forpus xanthops. The sequence goes on from JASSUY010017955.1 coordinate 2,628, forward strand.
AGAGAGAATTCTTTGCCTGCTGTAGCTGTAGTAAAAAGAGAAGTAAGTTAGGATGGTAGCTTCTCTATTTACTGCGTCATGGTATTGCTTTTTATATGAAGGTAGCGTTAATGATTCAAGCACAAGTTTCATCTCTTTATGCTGTATCAGTTTTCCCAAGGGGGTCTGTTGGAGAGAGATGAATGTAAATAAATGCTGTTGAATTTAAACATACGGCCATGTGTTTTAAGAAGCCCCACTTGTGGTTGACAGCAGAGACAATGAACATGAAGCGGTGCTGGAAGTTTTATTTTAGTGGCTCAGCGAATAGACCGATTTCAGTAGATTATCTTTATTTCTGAGCTCTTTTTTGCATGAGCAAAAATGTTAGGTGGGACAGAGTGGCTGTAAGTGAGCTGCTTGGAAGGGAAAAATGAAATGGATCCCTGCAAAAGCAGTTGGATAAAAATATGTATAAATAAGTGACTACTTGTTCAGAGTTTTCTCAGGAATCTGCATGTAATCATGAGTCTTATTAATAGTCCCATTAATAGATTATTAGCACAAAAGAATATACTAAAAAAGGAAAATACAAGAATTTTGATTTGCCTTTTTTTTTTTACAAGGCTTTCAATTTCTTGTATGTAGATGTCTTTATTTTGATTATGTGTGAAAGAAGTTTGTGTTTGAGAAGAAGTTTCTATCTCAATTCTTTGGTATGTTTGCGGTGGCTTTTTTATTTAGTTAGTTTAGGAAAGACTATAGGTTAGTAGACCATTCTACTAGTCTGCCCTTCTGATGCTAGTAGGTACTTCTGTTAGCACAATTGTTTTGTGCATTAGGTTTTGTACTATGTCTTAGTCTTTTGTGCAATCGATTTAATCAATTTATTCGTCATATGCTAAGATCACTAGCAGAGAAAGACTGAATTTATTCTTTATTATTTTAAAAAACTTTTTTTGGTGGATTCTGGAAGAGAAAAATGTGACATTAGTAACTATAAATCAAAAGTGGAAAAACATCCAGGTATTTTTCTTAATTAATTGCTTTTTAGTCTGTTGGCTAAGTACTTAGTTTCTGTATGTTCAGTTGTAGATGATAAATAATTTGGAGTTTTTTAGATGTTTGTTCTATTTTTACAGCTAAGAGACAGCTGCTACTCTTGAAATATAGGCAAATTTGTGATCAGACTGGATGAATGAACCAAGATGTGGTGAAAAGTTCTATTTTTGTTTCTGCATAGAAAACAAGTGGCAGAGAACTTAACATGGTCTAAAGAGGTGGGCACCTTGAATTCATGAGTACACAGAGCCAGGCAAAACTCTGGGGACACTGCATTCCTTTAGAATTGTATTGCCTTTTAAATAGGATGTGTCATGTAGAAACTTAATTTCTATATACACGAGTCTCTGATCTTTGCTTTGAAATGCAGAGATGTTGAGGTCCATCTTCACTGGACTATCTTTTAACCCTGTGTTCCCTTGCCAGTTCTACTTTGCTTTTGTTGTAGTCACAATGGGAACTGTTGCTTGCTCTTCTATAATTTCCTGTTACAGCTGCCTGACCTACTCTTTCCTCTTTCTGTTCTTTCTGCTAGACCACATTAAAAATGGCTCCCAAGAAAACACAGGCAGAAATGGCCCAAAACTTCATTGTTACTCGGAAGTTCCTTGTGATAATCTTTTCTGTGTTGCTTTCCTCTTGATGGAGTTCAGATTTATTCCAAGTATATGGTTGTTGAAAAACGAAAACAACTAAACGACACCAAAACACCCCAAAAACCAAATCCTTTACATTTTTGAAAGCTGGAAGTGAAGTAATGGGAGCAGACAGATGCAATCAAGTTTCTTATCAAAACGTGAAGGAAAAAGAAAGCAAAAGGAATCTAAAGCAAGGAAATGATCATTCTCAGTTTACTTTTCCTCCAAATCCTGTCTTTATTTTTTATTTCTTTTTTAATAAAAGTGTGTTCCCTTTTTCTCCCCCTCCCCCTTCACTGAAGTCTAAACAAGGCTAAATCACACTTTAAAATTCTCTGAGACACTAACGCCAGAATTGAATGCTAAGTTTTTTCCAAGCATGACTACTGAGGCATAGTCATACCTGAAATCTCCAATTGCACTGAAATCATCTGTGCTCACTGTTCTTTATTCATCAGCAGAAAATCCTTAGTTTTATACAGAAGTCAAATATTGTCCTTTAAAAGTATTCTCTGAACTGTGCTTGTTAAGCTTAGATAAGACCATTTGCTAATTGCTGTCACTTTTGCTTTTGGAATTTGACCTTTAAAGCATCATCTCTAGAAACTCGGTATAATACAATTCTATGCTTTTATACGGATTTAAAACTTTTTTTCCCTGTCTACCTTTTACCTTTTTTATCCCTCCCAGAAGCTGAATGGTATGTGCTGTTTAGGTGCAGGGCAACTATATTTAACCAAACTAGGATGGAAATATTTGGAGAATATTTAACTTTTCTTGTAGCAATTCATTAGAGAAGCCCATTAGAATTCAACTTCCCCATTACCAAACTGCTCAGTCATTCTGTGAAAAGGGACAAAAAGACAAGCTGGTGATATAACCTGCCTGCCTTAAAGCTCTTTGAGGCGTTCAAATAGGAGATTTATGACCACAAAAATTTCCAGTTGCATTAAATGACTGAATTGCAGTTTCCTCTCTACTGCCTTTGTGAAAACTCTTCAAAGTAGCTTTTTGAGATTCCATTCTCAAAGACAGAGATGGAAACTTCATGGGATATGTCTTTTGAAACATGTTATTCTTGCTAGGAGATAGTCTGCTGCTTGAGCATGCCTGGTATTCTCTGTTTACCTGATAAAGCACTAGCTTGAAGCACTGCCCAAATTTTTAATGCACATGTGCAAGCAGTTCCTTTTTTGCCCAGTTTCAAATACGTTGAGACTGATGTTTCATCTTTAAGAAGATTATGTTTTCTTAATGTCACACCCTAGAAGGTCAGTGGTTTGAGGGACATCAGGACAGGTGGAAGCAGCTGAATAGTGAAATGTTGAAGATGAAAGTGCTGCAGAAAGCAGTATGTCAGGCTGTATTCCTCTGAGGTCATATATGAGCAGGTGATAGCAACTCTTATACAGTAGAAGATGACTAATAATTTTGCTTAATTATGGAGATGTTGGGATGTTTGAGGCATTGCAACATTAGGCAGAGAATTAATTTTGGCATTAACAGTTTGTGGTGCTACTACACTCTGCTACAATAGAGGTTAAAAATTATTGTTTTGGCATCATATCATCTGCAGTTTGACTTCCCCATAGGGAGGGGGCAAACCCTACAATCATTAGAACCGCATTTTGCATTGTGGACTACTTAAAAATGGAGGAGAGAGAAAAGGATATTGCTTTCAATCCAGTCAATATGTGCTATACGTATGAATTTATGCTGTTTGGCGTAAAATAGGTTTGACCGTGCTTTTCATGGATCTGTATTTCTTTTTATAAGTTAAAGTTGTAATCAGGAATGGAACTCCTTTTGCTTATTGACTTATCTCAGAATTAACTCTTGACTGATGGGCTGTTTCTTAGAAGCATATAACTTGATTCAATAGCTAGTTTTGCAAAATCAGGTTTTTCATCACTGCTTTGGCTGTTGGAGGACAGCAGCTCAAGAAGACATTGAGAATACGTATTTTGATGGGAGAAGGTAGTGTAGTTAGTACACAAAATAATTTTCAGTGAGTTTATTTTAGAGATAATTGTTTTCAAACCTATACAAGAGGAAATGGTGCCTATTTCTTACTTATCTTAAACATTGTTAGCAAATCCAGCAGCTCTTTTTGCATCCTGTTTAGATGGATAAATTCTACAGGATTAATAGCTATGCTTTCAGTTAGAAAAGAGTTGTTGTTGTTATGCACAATTATTAATGCCTTCAGTAGAATGAGACTACATTTTTAATACTGTTGGTATACTGCATGCTTGCACTGTAAGAACGGAAGCTGATTCTTCTAGTGTGTAGTCGGCTACAGTGTTATAGATAGCAAATGAATAAATTGTCAAAAGAATGCTTGTACATAAATACTTTAAAAGGATGCTGATTTACTTTAGGTACATTGGAATGGGAATTCGTAATGGAAAATCTTCCCATTTCAGGCATTTCGTGAATGGTGGCGCATCACTGTGCTTAGATTTAAAAAAGAAAATTGGAATGTTAAATAAAGTACCTAGTTATGATGATTTCAGAATGCATTTTAAATCAAGGAACTGTGCTTTCATGTGCACATACTTACATGTATTGTGTATTTATTTTTAAATGAAAAGAAACCTGGTCTCCATCTTCCTGTTGACATCAAACAATCCTCTGATATGCAAATCCAGCTATGGGGAGAACAGATACACAGGGTTTGTTTGGATTCAGTCCAAGACTGCAAGAGAATTATATTTAAAGAAGTAATTTATATGCTTTGCCTCATTTAAATGAAAATGCATTTTGAAATAATCCCTATAACTAAACACATTGTGGTGAAATCTCATGATCCTTTGTATGACTGATACTGTTTGGCTGTGTTTATTTTAAAAGCATCTTTTTCTTACTCCTGCATGTGTCTTTAATGTGTAGATGCATCTGTCAGCTTCTCAGTGGTACATTTGAATGTAGTATACAAAAATATTTTTCCAGCATAATAAATGTTATATGAACTTTCTTAGGGTGCTCGTGTGAAGTGTATGTGCATGTACATATGCTGTTAAAATAGATCTAAGCGCTTTGCTTTCAATCTAAAATTTTGCTAGTATTAATGTTGTATTTGTGCATTTAGCTTAAAAATCTGTCAAAATGGGAATTCTTTAGAAAGAGAGATTAAATCAGCAGCAGTTTTTCAGTTATCTTACCTTTAGCTGCAAAATTGGTAGTGATCAAACTTGAATGTTTTAGCTTTGGCTGCAGTTTTCAGTAGGTATTTTTGGAGGACTATGTCGTTCTAGTCTCTGAATGTAGTATTTGACGGACATGTGTGTAGTGGAGCATAATTATGTTTAACGTAGGTTTTAACGGGCCATTGAACTGTGACCTGTAATTGGTAATGGTCATCCATACAGAATGGAAGATATTTGAGCAGGAATTAGCGAACTGTGAAATTGTCCGAAGTCACAGTTCCTTTAGTCCCGTTTTATATATTGTGAGTTTCCAAGGCTAACCTGATCAACTCTTCCTAGGTCAATTTTGTTTGTGCTTGTGGGTCACTACTGTTTTTTTATTTCTATTTAGAAAATGAGTGTATGGAAATCCATATTGGTATAAGGAAGCTCTGTGGCACATACCTTTATATCTCACCTTTGTTCCGTGGCTGCTTACTCTATGCTAGACTGTTCTGACTGGACTAGTCCTGCACTGAGGATAGCTAGATAGCATATAAATATATCTTTTGGGATAGGAGCTTTATTTCATTAATATCATATGTGTCTCTGTGTTGACAAGCACAAACATTGATGATCCATGTGTTAGTATTTAAGGGCAAAGCTTTATGTCAATTTTTGTTAAACTTTTCTCATTAGTTTGGAAGTCTTTATTGTTTTTAAATAAAGGATTTTCTGTCTTCTTTTTGGATGTTTTTTGTAAATTTTATACTTTAATATTCAGTGTCCATCTTTTTTTCTTTAAGCATTTTAAGAAACAGAAGAGATTGATTCCTGAAAGAACAGTTTGGAAGTACTTTGTTCAGCTTTGCAGTGCCTTGGAACATATGCATTCTCGTCGTGTTATGCATAGAGGTAATAATGGGATCAACGATGATTTGTCTTTACTTAAGCCTTTTGCTTTGTGAGAATTAAGCTGTTTCAATGCCAATGACGCTGAATAACATCATAGTGGAATTGATTTTGGCAGCTGACACTATGTGGGTGTTTTTTGTGATGTTTTGTAAGCAATGGAAAAGTGTGACAGAAGTTCCTGCTTTGACATTTGTTGTTGTAAGCATTTGTTTGCAGCAATGGCTCATGATACCGAGGTTTCAAAATAAGTCATAGTACTGTGATGGAGACCCTGCACTGCTTCCTCTTTGCTTGCTCAATTCACTTTGCTGGCTCTGATTTTCTGTGCTGTTCTGTGTTTTCTCATTCTATTTCCCATTACCTGCATTCTTGCGCAGTTATCTATCTGTTCTTTTCACCTTTTGCACCTTTTTTTCTTGTAAAAAATATTTGCCTCCTGCCATGCTTTTTGGTGATGTATAGGCCCATCTCCTATTCCCTTACCTACTGGATTATGTCCAGCTATGAGAATTTTCTCCCTTTCTCTGCTTCTGTTTGCTATTTCCAATCTCTGTGTCAAATACTGTGTCCCAACAGCCCTTGTAGATGCCAGCTAACCCTGTCAGGTACTAAATCTCTTTTACCATTTTAAGCCTCTCTACTGCTGTCTCGTCTGTATGTTGTCTTCATTTTACCTTATAACTGAGTCAAATAAAACAGATCATAGTATAGCTGCTGCTTCTCATATGTACCATTTCTTTTGCTCTGGAAATCCCTCTGGCTATGAGTTCCAAGCTGTATATGGGCTGTCTCTTTGGGTTCAGGTGAAATTATGTGTCTTGGATTGGTGACTTCCTTCTGCTGGGATGTAAATAGTTGCTTGAAAACAAAAGTCTATCTATCTCTGCTTTGTTGTTTGCAACCAGAGATGTTGCACTCTTCAGCAGATCAATTTAGATGCCTCTGCCCTTGCTAGTAGCTTTCCCTTGTGATTCTTCTTTTTCTCTTTTCTTCCCCTTTGCCCGTTTGTACATATACCTGCAAGTGCAAAATACCCAAAGAGAAGGACATAAAATCACAGATTCTTTCCATAGGGTATAGGTATCTTCCTTTAATGCTTTTATAACTAAACTAGCTTATTTCAGTATACTTCAGTTAAAAACCGGAATGAATTTAAACTCCTTAAACTAAAATATGGTCTTCAAAGTTTCTGGCAGACCTATGGCAAATATAACAATTCCGTGGTTGCACATCAAAGCCAATGACAACTGAAGTTATTTTAAAGTTTAGCTGGTATCAGTATTGGATTGTTAAATAAAGGTGATACAAACCCTTGAAAAGTAGATCAGATAGCCGTGTAACATAATTGTTTCTGTCGTCCTCTGTTAGGCTTATAAGCTTTTGCAACTTTTTATTGGAAACCTGAGAATTCTGATGTGTGAAGGGTTATTAAGCATTCCTTTTATTGTACCCATATCTTATGGAAACAGTGACCCCCTCTTATCGAAGTTTCGAAATTTTCTTTAAGTTCAAGGAACAGTACATTGCTGTTGAGCTGAGTAAGAGCTTAAGCACATTTGCTAAGCAAATACCAGGTCAGTTTGTTCAGAAGACTTAACAGGACAGGTACCTTGTTGAAAATGATAAAAGGAAAACCATTACTGTTATCTCCAAAGGTTTGGATTATTTAACTTTAAATGAGTTTTACTTGTGAAAAATATCTCTAGATATACATCATTATTTTTTTTGTTTCTACTTGATTAGCTCAATTCCATTGAAAAATTCAAATAACCATTCTCCTGAGTAAAACTTGTTTCTTTTCTTTCAATGTCTGCTATTAGAGAGAATCAGTTACTTATCTCAAATAAATAACATCACATCGCTGTGGGTAATCTGATCAGCAAAAGTGCTGAAAAATGTTTCACAGTTTTTAAACATTTTTGGTCTGTTACTCAAGACATAACCTAGTTCTAATGGAAGGCCTTATATGTAGCTTATATGAAATTGTAATGAACTCCCTTTATATGCTGCTTTGGGTTTGGGGTGGGTGCTGGTGTTTTGAGGCTATTGTTTGTTTGCTTGTGGTTTTTTTTTTTTTTCCTTTTAAATACTTTCAATGGCTATTAATTTTCTTTTTTTTAGCTATAAATTAAAGCCTCTTTCAGTCTATTGTTAATAGAACAGTAGCTGGTTTTGCAATCTCTTTGTGACTTTTAAATTTATTGGTTTTTTTCTCTCCCCAGATATAAAGCCAGCCAATGTGTTCATTACAGCTACAGGGGTAGTAAAGCTTGGAGACCTTGGGCTTGGTCGATTTTTCAGCTCCAAAACTACAGCTGCACATTCTTTAGGTAAGCCTTCTCTGAATTGCAGGTGTTGGGGAGGTATACTCTTTTACATGGTGAAAATACTATGCACGCTCATGAGGTGGAAGAAAAAGGTTTGGTCCAGCTAAAGCTTTTCTATAATAAAGAAATTTCTGTAATATATATTTTTATATATATTTGTATATATTTAAAAATAAAGTTATGGTCAGCACCATGGACAAATACAGAGAAGCTGTAACACTGAGGTGTTTACTTTCAGTTGTACAGCTTGTGTTTTGATGTGTTATTCCTGCCCCTCCACTCCCCAGTGACTTATTCAAATCATGTAATGTTTATTCTTAGATCACAAGTCTTCATGATAGTACTGTTTTCTGGAAATGCTAGGAAAAAATGAGATAAGGGTTAATTGTTTTAAACTAAGAGAGGGGATATTAATGCTGGATGTAAGGAAAAAGTTTTTACATGGTGGTGGTAAAACACTGGCACAAGTTGCCCAGAGAAGTGATGGATGCACCATCCCTGGAGACATTAAAGTCCAGGCTAGATGTGATTCCAGGCATCACATCTAGTTCAAGTTGTCCCTGCTTACTGCAGGGGGTTGGACTAGATGATCTTTCAAGGTCCCTTCCAACTGAAACTATTCCATGATTCTATAAGATTGATATGCATTTTCTTAATTTCATTTGAACTTTAATCAGTGTTGGAAATAATAAAGTAATTCAATGTGCCTATGTGTGTAGAACTGAAGATATGTTTGTTGTATACTTTGCAAAGGCTATACAGGGGAGCTTCCCTGTTTTAAGTTAGAGTTTCCTAGTGTAAGCTGAGTAAGTCAAGGAGAGATCATAATTGGGATTTATGAACCATTAAGAGTTTAGAAACTAAAAAAAAAAAAAAAACCCAAAGCAAACAACAAAAATCACAGAAGACTTTTTGAAATGCCAGATTTCTTTGCTGGCACACTACAAAAATAACATATTATTGAGAAAAAACAAAACAAAACAAAACCAGGACACAGCATCTACTTCCAAACAAAGTTTTAATTTAATTTGCATTTTTTGAGTATCATGTGGAGACTAAGATGATTAAATGGCCTTTAAAGAGGTAAAAGTAGAAGTTTGGCAGCTATTTTAAGTTTAAATGTAGGGAATGGACAAATGACAATCTAAGGATCTCTCTAAAAGAGAAAAGCCTTATAAATAGAGTAGCATCTGCTTTAAAGAGAAGTGCAAGAATTAATGTTTATGGTAAAGTTATGTAGGCTTTTTAGTTACAGGAAAAAAAGCCCTTTTTCTCTGCTGAAGTGCCTGTGTTTTGTGATTGCTGAATTCAAGCCTGTTCACTGACTGCAAAGGGTGTGAAATGAACTTTTGGACCACTCAAGAGTAGAGCCGTTGATGGCAGCATCTAGAATTGTCTCCTGTTCCTTATAAAAGGGTATTGAGGCAGGCAGAGTACCTTAGTGGTATTTGAATATACAGATAAGTAAAAATAATTTAAATGCTGTCAGTGAGACTTTTTCACAAATGACAGTGGTTTTGGAACTTGATGATCTTAACGTCTTTTCCAACCCTAACTATTCTATGATTCTATGATCTTAAGGTCCTTTCCAACCCTAACTATTCTATGATTTTATAATATTTAAGAAAGCCACGAATGATTAAGTAATACTTATAGTCCCTATCTGAAGGCCATGGGAAGACACACAAAGAATTGTGTTTGCTCAGATGGTGGTGTTTCTAATTAGACTATGAAATATCAGACTTTTTTTGGATTAAAATATGTTTATTGTATCCTCATATCTTAATTTAACTTATTCAGATAGTCCTGGTTTTCAGTACAGTGTGGAAAAAGAGAGGATTAATGTGCCATATAATATACCAGATTTGAGGTGTGGGTGATACTGGTGTTAACAGCCCAAAACCCCTAGTTTAGAAAGTAAATTTTTGGTAAAATCCTACTTCTCTGTCTTCCAGAAAGCCTTTAGTCATGCTTTTGTGCCTTTCTGTTTTGTTTTGGTTTTTTTTCTTTTTTTTTTTAGCCATGTTTGGTGCATACTGATATTGGTATAATCAAAACCGTGGGTAAATGCTGAGATCTTAATGGGAGTGAGATAAAACTTAGGTATGGATCTACAGTCTTGCATTAATGAAAAAGAGAAAGAGGAACAGAGAAGAAGCAGTGAGACTGGGCTGGAAATGGGTTTGAGTTTGACTCTGAAGTTAGGATATAACCCTACAGATTATCAGATGATAATAGCTCATGGCATGGTGTATTATATAAAGTGCTGCTCTGTGTGCTGCTGTTGTAGCCCTGTGGCCGCCTCTAGTAGTACTGTGATGATCTTTGTAGTTGGGTCCTGCTACTGCTTGCAAATGGAAGAAGGATGTAAATGAGCAGTGTGAAAAGGAAGCTCTAAATTCTAATCTGTGGGTAGGAGTGCACAAAGAAGGCAAAAGTCAGTTGTGAGAGCAGAAGAGCTAGATTCTGTTCTGATGCAGAAATCAGAAAGTTAGAGGAAGAAAATGCTTCAGCCCTGGATTATTTTGGTTTGTGGCAGGGGAATGGTTGCAAAGGGACCGAAGACTGAGCTAGGAATAGTGTAAAAGCCTCAAGCCCTTTTAAGTTCATCTCTTACAAGAGTCATCCAGAGAGTGTGGGGGTAGGGGAATGGAAGCTTTGTTTCTAATGTTGGATGCTGTAGAAGAGCTGTTATTTCTTTTCTGGTTTTTTTTTCCCCAATCTCCTTTTCTCCCATTCGCTCTTATGTATGACCTAGTGTCAGAATTCAGCCTAGGAAAAAGGTAGTGTTCAGCTGCTAATTTAGGCTACACTGGAGGCAGTGACACCCTGATTTATCATGTCACTAGCAGAGACCACTTTTTTAAAATGAGTTTCTCTTACAGTTTCTGATACTGTTTTTTCCATTGTATCTTTAAAATCTGATCTTTTTATGATTCCATAAACCTTTGCACAAAACCCAGTGAAGCACAAACATATATGTAGCAATTTATACTTGTTTGCAGGCTTTATAAAAATTTCAGTAGCAAACTAAATTCAGGCTTTCAGAGATTAAGAAATGTGCTAAAAATTTTATTAGCTACAGCTTCTAACTGCTAATTATGAATAATGCTGATTTAATTAGAATACTTGCTGATGGTCCATCTGAAACAACTGGAAATACCACACTGGTCAGGGTTTGTTAATGCTCTTAACTCTTTCAATACAGCTTTATCAAAACAGTGGAGTTTTCTGTTGTGCCATATATATATCTTGTTGAAAACAGAAAATGTCTTCTCCACAAATGTAGAAGAAGTGGAGGCGTTTGGCATTGTTGATATAATACAAACTTGACAAAAATCTCGTTTTCAGAAGAATTTATATTAAAAAGGGGAAGATGATTCACAAAAGGCTTCTTATTCCTTTCCCTATGACTGTGTGTGAGGGCTCTGGTTTTGCTGAATGCCAGGTCTTACTCTCTTTGATATGGCAGTTCTGAGGCTGGCTCATGGCATCATGCATTTTCCCATCTTTGTTAGTCATTCAGTGGATTTAAGGATAGTCCTTAAATTAGTCCTTCAGGATTTAATGTTTCAATTACAAAAAACATCACTTTGGTTCTCCAGTGTGGTTGCTAGAGAGCTGCACATTGTGCTGTCCGGGTGGACACTACTGCCATGATGTGAATACCTTCATGCAGGGCAAAGGAACAGATCTGCAGTCGTCTTAAAATGCCCAGAAGCAAAGGATCATCTATATTGAATCGTGATGTTTCTTCTGTGGTTTGACAACTGTCATTTCCATAGTACTGCTGTCCCCAGCACAGAACTCTGTTATGAGTGATTTTACTGTAAACTGACGCAGGTTGTGGGGAATAAAATACCTTGTAAAAATGTGTGCAAATACTCTCCTTTTCTCTTACATATGGATCTCTAACGCAGCAGAGAGTGTCAAAGCCAGTGCTGGTAGAGTGGTATGCAGCGCCGTTTTGCTCTGAATATGAAAAGCTCCACTTGCATGCTCTTAACCAAACTGTTCTGAGAACTTGCATTCTCATTGTACAGGAAGGCTTGGAGAGAAACCTGCAGCTGATTCCTTACAGTCATCAAAGAAGCTGTATCAAACCAGCTGTTATTTTAGGTATAAAATCTGAGCTCTTGTACAATAGGTAGAAAACTGAAGATAAACTATTGTGCTGTTCCAATGCTACATTATGAAGTAACCTGAGATACAAATTGGTTTCTGCAGTTGGACTATATGTGTAATGTAGTTAGATTGCAGATTACTTTGGATAATTGCAGTATTTTAGGTCTTGTGTCTGTGGCTGAAGATGAGCCTGTGGCTTAGAAATCTTCTACACCTGTATTAAAATAAAGGAGTAAGAAAAAAAGAAAAAAATATGGAGAATCTGTTGTCAGTGGTTTGTTATCCTCAGTGTTCCCAACTGCAGCTTAGTTTGTCTTCAGCATGACCGATTCATGTTGTTAAACTCTTGCATGTGTTAAACTCTGCATTATAAAATTCCTCCTGGACATGGAGTCATTTATAAACCATATTGTTTGATTACTTAAATTATATATATATATATATATTTTTTTACCTGAAGTCTTATTTTGGAATTCTTTGAAAATCTGAAGGCTTACTGAAGTGATTTTAGCCTTCTTCCTGACCTCAGACAGTTTGTGTTCCCATGCACAGAATGTCACTAAAAAGTACATGGCTTTTTTGTAAACTAGTCTAATAAACATCTCTGGATCAGCTATTGCATCGTTTTGTATGAGTAGTATTAATGTTTGCCAGGCAGATTTTTCTTCCAGCTCAAAAATGCTTGTATTTAGAGGTAGTTACTGTGTTGTATGCAATTCCTCAATGCATTGTTGGTGTTTAAGTGAACACATTCTTTAACTCAGCTGCAAGGGGATGTACGTGTTTATGCAGTTAATAAGATGGGCTGTTTATGCCATAACCCTCTTCTTCATAATAGTTTCTTGTCTTGCATACTTCAAATCTAGCTTCCTGCCCCCTAATAACCACCATTTCCATAATGTCCATTGGCTCTCCCAATAGCAGAAAGTGTTCACAAAGAAACACCGCTCTCTGGATCTGCAGTGTCTTTAAATGGAGAGAGCTGCAGAGCAGCAGCAGACTGTGAGGAAGCGGTTTATTTGATCCAGGCCGTTTTCAAGGAGATTGCCATTTAGACCTGCAGGTTATTGGGGATAATGCAAATGCAGTGAACAGAATGCTTAAGTTGCATGTTTTGTTCTTAAAAAGATAGGCATCTACATGTTTTACATCTCTGTCTTGTATTATCTCACTTCCAAGTCCTCTGATGAGTAAAGAAAGTCACATGTTGTTGTGGTATTGTGGTGCTCTATTTCACTGAACAGGAAAAAAAAGCCCATACTGTATAATAGCATGTGGTAATTGCTTGCAATCAGGACAACTATGGATCAAGATTCATAGAATCATAGAATTACAGAGTAGTTAGGGTTGGAAAGGACCTTAAGATCATCTAGTTCCAACCCCCCTGCCGTGGGCAGGGACATTTCACACTAAACCATGCCACCCAAGGCTTTGTCTCCACACACCCTTCTCTTCTCCAGGCTGAACGGCCTCAACTCTCTCATCCTATCTTCATAAGGGAGGTGCTGCAGTCCCCTGATCATCCGCGTGGCCCTCCTCTGGGCTTGTTCCAACAGTTCCATGTCCTTTTTATGTTGAGGACCCCAGAACTGCACACAATACTCCAAGTGAGGTCTCGCGAGAGCAAGATTGCTCACTGTTTTAAAGAATAGTTGTAATGCCATTAGCAGTTCCTGAGTGTCAGAATAACGAATCTTTCTTGTCAGGTTCTGTTAAAAACAGTTTAAAAGTAATTCTATCTAGATCTTTAGGTTGCTTTTGTGATTTGATAACTAACGTAACTAATTTCATTTCCTTTCACTTACCGGTCACTGAGGGCTTCAGGTTGTAATGCAGTTAAGGTGTTACAGTAGGCTAAATGCTGTAAAATGCTAGCATTTGTTCTTTGCTTTCACTATCATCAATCTTTCACAGTCGTATCAGACCCCTAATGTATCAGGAGGCTTCCCAGTGCTACTGGTTAAAATTACCTTTGCTTTTGGTAAACTGAACCTTCAAACCTCTGTGTTTTCAGCTGCCCCCTGTGGATTCTGTGAAGACTCTTTCAGGCACATTACTCACTGCCAGCTACTTGTGTGATGTCTCAGAGCAGCAAAGGCAGTGCTTTTGTAACCAGCTAAAAACCAGATTACTCTTGAACTTACTTTTTTATTGCTAGATGAATTCTGACAACAAAGCATCAGAATATACTAAGCTGGTGCTATAATTAATAGATGCAAAATCCAGCTGAAAGTTTTGAGAGGTGTCCAAGCTCATAAGTCCTTGGGAGGTAAAAAATTAAAATGAAATGAAATTGAAGGGGGGAGTCCAGCAGTAAGGATAGTAAAGGTATAAAGGCTGTGTTATGCCAAATGTTGTTTAATTACAGTTTCCAATGTTAAGATAGCTGTCATTATGTGCCCGTTAAGTTACTGCTGTTGATAAATTAGAATAACAGAGTTGCTTCACTATATTCCAGTAGCTATTTCAGTGTTGTAGACCACCCATCTGCATACCTATTCTTTTACAGTGAAAAGGCTATCTCTCTTACTCATTCCTCTATTGTGGGTGAATATGAACATCCCATGAGAGTAAATGGTTTTACAGTACTCCATCATTTTGAGTTGCCTTTCCCTAGCCTTTTTCCCTTTAAGCTCTTAATCTCTTGCAGTTTCAGTGCAGAGCTGCAGTGATTTCTCAGGCTAAAGCTAAGGGAGCCTCTGGGGACAGGGGCTGTGGAACCTGAGGCTGAAATTCCCCCCCCTGTGAAACATTAAGAGGAACAAATCCATTGTAGGATGTGATATTGGACTTCATCTATCAGAGAAGCATATTCTTAGTTTGGAATATTTTTTTCAATATTATTTGCCAAGAAGGAGATCAGTTGACATTATGGATTACCAGCAGTAGTGGCCTGACCTGGGATAAGGTGGTACTAGGTTTCCCAGTCTAAGATAGATTTTGCAAGTAGGAAAGTATTCCACCCCTCCCTAAGAAAGCATCACCTAGTTTGGGATGCCAGCTCTTCTAAAAGATGGGGTATTGTCAAAGCAAACCCTTTAAATTTGGGAAGTGATTAGAGTAAAATTAATAATCTGATTAATAAAAACCATTAACTTGATTATTCAGATTTGAAATTACTTGCATATTCTGTGTCTCTTTCCAGTTTTCATACAGAGATAATTTCTGAATAGGTGAGGCTAATTCTGAAGCATGGAAGTGATAACAGATTTCTGTGTTAAATACAGTATTGTGAGGGTCATACTCTAATTTTCATAGTTTGTAGTGAGAGTGTGGATGTTAATCTCTGGATACGTTGCAAGATTTCTAGTTTTGAAGTAAAGTCAGCTTGTGTTGAATTGGCAGAATTCAGGTGATTTTTATCATGAGGATTCAGTGCTCAAGAAAATATTTGTCCCTACAAAATCGAGGTAATAATCTACACGTCTGTGACTTTTTGCTGTTAGGCAGTTTGTTTTAGGGGAATATGGGGAGAAAGTTCAGACAGTGTGCCAAAATTACCGCTACTGTTATTTTCTGGTTTTGTCAATCTGTCACATACGAGCCCATCACTCGGCTACCTTTTTATGTGGCTTTTTTTGGAGATCGTAATCATCTTTTGCAATTCCACTCTTCCAAGTAACTTGCAACACAGATGGGTGTAGTATCTGATTAAAATCAAGGAGAAAGATGGCCTGGACTATCCAATTTAAATTTGCTCTGGGGAAGTGCTAGTAAACGCTGCTTTTCAAGAGCAAATGTCTCCAGAGCCCATGGCTCTGAGGCAGGATTAAGCTAGGATAGCCATAGATCTGGGAGCTGAAAAGCCCATGCAGAATCTAGTCCTGCAGCAGATGGCTGAGTTGCTTGTAGGAACCTCTGCTTCTGCTGGGCTAGGAGGTTTTCCTGCCTTCCTCTCTGGAAAGCTGAAGATTCTGGATTTCAGGCTCAATTTTAGCTTCAGATATTCAAACTAAATTGCATTTATCAGTTTGAAAGCAGCTTTTTCAGATTGGCATAGTCTCAAAAGGAAGAACGGACTGCTAATTTCATAAATAATACTACTAAAGAAAAATTCAAGCCACAAAGAGAATTTCTAGCTGTTGATATTTCCAGCCACAGCGATAACAGTTTGTAAATGAGTGGGGACATGTGTGCATGTGCGTGTGCTGTGTTCCTTTGGTTCTCTTCAGAAGAAAATAATTACTTCTGAGCTTCTCTAAAAGCAAAAGTTTTGCTTTGGAAGTGGAAGTATTCTACAACTGAATAACTCTGGTAATTAGGTATCAGTAGTGAAAATCAAACTGCATTAGAGAAAACGGATATCTAATTCATGTGTATTTTTAATAAGCTGAAGACTCGTACTTATGGTTTGAAATAATGTGTGTAAAAATGAGATGTATAGACGATGAAAAAGTTTTTTAGCCCTGAAATCTGTACTTTTACTGCCGTATAAGAGAAATTCTCATTCAAAAATGCTTCTGTATTTATTGCAGTTGGTACACCCTATTATATGTCTCCAGAGAGAATACACGAAAATGGTTACAACTTCAAATCTGACATCTGGTCTCTAGGCTGTCTGCTGTATGAGGTAACGTTGATATATACAGTGAAGTTAATAACACAGTTGTGTTTCGCCTTGGGGGGGGGGGGGGGGGGGGGGGGGGGGGCGG
>JASSUY010017955.1:19485-93076 GCA_032466535.1 Forpus xanthops
TTTTTTTTGGTTTTGCCCCCCCCCCCCCAATGTATTAAGTACTGTTTGCTGTTTTTTTGTTATTTAGGGAAATTTGTAGTGTTGTGGAAAAACTACTTTTCATCTGTTAACTCTTCTGTCTTTAATATCGGCAATAAGAAATCATATGTAACTTCAACATACATATGAAATACTTTTATTGGTCTGTTATTCAACATTTGCCTTTTACTGGACTCATTACAAAGATTTTAAAGCAGTTTGTTAAAGATTGGGCATAATTGCATGATTAATAAATGAATAATGGCAAGTACATATAAAATTGTTCAAGGTGTTTTAGTGGCCTATCCTGATTATATGATTTTGGTAATAAATACATTGAGAAATAGTAAGACTGACTTGAGGGTGCAACTATATTGCAAAAGCTGTAATATAGTAATTGTAATACAAGTTCATTTAAAATAATTTACAACCTAAGTAGAACAATTAAAAATGTGAGCTACTATGTACTTATTTCTACTAGCTGGAGTTAACTTTTAAGATAATGACTTCTGCTGCACTGACCTATGTTATTTCTCTTCTTTTTCTTCTCCTCCGAATGATAAGCTATAATTACTGGTTAATTTCTGTATTCATACAGTCAAGATTGGGAAATGACACATAATTTTAAATGTTATTATGAGAAAATACAGGTATAGGACAAATAGATAGGGAGGTGAATGAAGGTGTGAAGAACAGGTAGGCTTCTAAGGCAACTATGTCTTCGAAGTTCTAGGAAAATCATTAGGAATCTAGGAATCATCTATGAATATCACAAACACTTGTGTTGAAGGATGCTGCAAAAAACCTTAATTCCATCAGAAGCTGCAGTGAAGTCTTTCTAGTCATATTCCAGATAAAAACTAATATACCCAACTCACTTTTCGCTTACATACAAGCCACCTGCTTTAGTGAGTCAGTATAATGCATTAAACACATACTCAACAGGTTTGGCACCTTTTGTTACTTTGGGATTTTGTAGAAAACATTGTCACTCTGTTAAAGGTGTATATTACTACTTGGTGAATTGTCTATAGTAATACTAGTTTACTTTCTGTCACTAACATGTTGTTGTAAATATAGAAAGGGCAAATAGATGTATTACAATTCCACACAGTTTACAGATCTATATATAGTTCTTGTTTCTGAATCTTGGGGACAATTCACAGGAATGAAGTGTGATACTTGATAGCATGCATTTAGAAGCTTAAATCCTGAACTGAAACTTAATCCCGTTTTGGAATTCCTTAGTACTGACCATGGCAACTGCCGTCAATTTCAGTGTTCTACTTCACACACTTGCGCAAGCAGGAGCCTAAGGATAGCATAAAGGTAGATGGGGATTTATCAATATTACTACTTCTTTTCCCTCATTAATTTTCTTATTTTTTTTTATATTTGGAAATAACTAACAAACCACCCCATTGAATAGCTAAATAATATATAAAATAAGCAAGTTTTAATGTTAATTTTTCTTCTGCGTTACGTGGAATTTTTGGATAAAAATCAGTAGCACTTACCTAGAAAAAATCTTTTAGCTTGCTGCTTTGATGCTGGTACAGTACATTGAACACCCATTTGAATATTGAATTTTTCTTTGACCTGGTAAATAATTCCAAAGTAGCAAAATACCTTAATTCCATTGATTAACTCAGCAGCTTTAAATAGCATTCTCTTTTTATTTCTTTTAGAAGTTTTACAAGGATGGTATTTAAGTTGATACAGTGTTGTATATGGTGTTTTTATTGTAAGAAAAAGATAATTATTATGGTACTTATTGTATACAGGATTATTATTATACATATTGTATATGGCAGTGTCTCCAACTATAGCATTTAGTTTTTTTAGAGGCACATTTACCTCTTTTAGTTAATTCTACACTGTTTGTAGTGAGTTTTTTGTTTTTTCTTTTTTTTTTAGTATTGAGATGTAATTTTGAAATCTCAAGCACAGTAAACTCAAAATAGATGCTTAGCATTTTATTGTTTTGGTGTTAAATTATTTGAAAGTAGTTGCTTAAGGTTCTTCAAGCTGTGTGGACTAATGCATGCTATTTTTATTACCCATGCAGTTTTGTGCGGGGTGTCTTTTTGTGATATGCATTTTGGCATGTTTTATTATATTGATTTCATGTTGATATGTGCTCACATGTGCTCTGGATTATCTCCAGCTTAATGGAGAAAAGCTGTGGCATGTTTAGCACTGCTCAGTAAATGCTTAATTGATGCTAAACTCTTTTCAGTTATGTTTTAATTCAAGTTTAGATTAATTTGCTGTAATACATGTTGTCTTTAAAAATTATGATTTCTAACCTACTATTCAATGCGAACTATGTGGCCAGTGAGATTTTTCAGAACTATAGTTTAAAGTTTATTTTTCTTAGAGCCCCAGGTATTTCTGAAACCTCAAAAAACACTGCCACTGGAGTTTTAATTGATATGCAACAAAGTAGACTTTACTAATTAAAATCAAGATGCTGTGCTTTTGCTACATGGACCTTTACATGGGAAAGTAGGTCTTACACATTTCCTTTTATTGTTCAGCGTAGCAATTGCATCCTTACAGGGTTGTAGGTTGGTGGCTTACAGTTCGGAAAAAAAAAAAAGGAAAAAAAAAAAGGGAAAAAAAAAATAGGAGTGAGGGAGCTGCCACCAGCCCTGAAGACAGACAGTGGGCTTTCGTCCCTCAGACACCCCTGGAATACTAATCAGGAAAGTCAGACCCTGGAGGTCAGGGAGCAAGTCAATCATTCTAGTGATCGTCTCAGTGTGGAGGATCAAATTAGCCTGAAAAATTCAGCTGCTGGGAGGAGAGGGCGAGCAGCTGTCAGGGGCAGCAGCGAGATGCACTAATGAACCAGATGAATAGTGCAAAAGCTTGAAAATAAAAACAGGACAGTTGACATTTTTCATCTGTCAAAGCAGGAGATGCATGAAAATATAGTATTCCTGTTTTAACTCCTTAGGGGACATTCAGAATTTTTTTAACACTCGGCAGCATTCAAACAAAAGTACTTTTTAATGAACACCTAGAGTACGAAAATATCTGTGCATTTATTTAGCGTTTCTATATGCGTACACACCTCGCAGTTGATTTTTCCTTTTCTTTTTTGGTCTTTAGCTTGCGTTTTTAACATTCTTTTTAAGGTAAGAGACAATGTCATGTAAATCCAAAAATTAGTATTGTTTTGGTAATACAGAATTTTTTGGGAGGAGTGTAAGATGGATCTATAATATGGTATATTTGTGTTAGGAGCTTTAAATTACTTATTCTTACTGGAATGTAATAGGAAAAAGTACTGAGCTATTTGAGGGCATTTTTATCAGTTATAAACTAAGAGAATTTTGTTAATTTTCTTCAGACATTTTCCCCCCATGATATTGGTGCTTAGACGTGAAAGAGTTAAACTGCTATCTGAAGACCACAAGACAGATGAGAGCCATTTTCAGCTTGTCCTGTCCCTGCTGAAGCTCACTGAGTAGCACAGCATGGACTAGCATGTTTCACACACACTCTGCCTGTCTGGGGAATGTACACATTGTCCTTCCAAAATCAAACTTATTAGCACATGTAGAAAAGGGTGACTGACTTTGGGGCAGCACTACACTCAAAGCAGCATTCGTGCTGCTGCGGTTCAAAGACTTAGAAGGCTTTGAACAGAATGGAGAGATTTTAAATGAATTTCTAAATTTGTAATCCTGCTAACCACAGCATTTGTTTCCACCTTAAATGTCAAGTTCTAACATCGTCTGAAATAAAGTGTAGGTTTACTAATGCTGGGTTTAAGCTGCTCACATATGCAAGAGCTCTCTGACAGATACTTTTGTATTACAATTGTAAATCGCAGTCATAGGTGCCAGTTCTGCATTTCTGATGATGTTTTAGGATTTATTTTTTTATTTTCAAATAACTTACTTGCAAAGTTTTTGGGTTTGGTTTTTTTTTGGAAGTGTAGGTATTGCCTTTAGTTTTCTTGCTTTAAAAAGTCTAGTGTAATAGTTGTGGAAGTTGACAAACTCTCCTACTGTTAACCAGCATTTTCAATATATATTATTGCTTTAGATAAGGCAATGTTTTCAAATAAAGTATATGCCTCTTTTCCAAGAGGTCTTCAGAGGAAAATTCCATTGTGAATTTTGTCTTGGTTTATTTTGTCTCTCTTGTGGTGTGAGGGTCCTCTATGCCTACAGCAGTATTGGAAACTACTCAATTTTTCCTCATACTCCATTAATAAAACTCTAATGGTATAAATTCAAATATTGTAACATTTGGATTTGTGACAGGTACAACTTCATGACCCAGAGTAAGTATACACCGTGATAGTTTTATAAGTTCTCTTTTTAGCACTGACACTTCTAAGCAGGGAGTTGAAAGTCGTTAAAAGTCAGTTTTGATTTGTTAGTATTACAGATTTTATGACAAAAGAGGTTTACTTAAACACACAAAAGAAAACTGTACATTTTCCTTAAACAGATGGCTGCACTGCAGAGTCCCTTTTATGGTGATAAAATGAACTTGTACTCCCTGTGCAAGAAGATAGAACAGTGTGACTACCCACCTCTCCCTTCAGATCACTATTCAGAGGAAGTAAGTAATTTTCCTTTTTGTGGGCTAGATCCTTAGTTTATCTAAGCTGGCACACTACCAGGGAAGTAAATGAACTTGTGTGATTTTATGTTATTTGCAGATTATGCCCATAAGTGTTTGCTTGTTGAACTCACTCAAATGTTCCTGTCAAAACAAATCTCTGATAGGATTTTAAATTTGGGATGTTTAATGATGGAAGCCTCATAATGTTAGCTTCTTAATTTCATTGAGCTTCCTTGCAAGTATGACAAAATGCTTTCCCAGAATGCACAATGATATGTTCTGCATGCCAAAATGGGATTGAGTCTTCCATCTATAGTGTGCTTCTCTAAAAGCACAACTATGCAAGTTTATGTTGCACAGTAAATTAGCGCGCTAGCCTTGTTTCTCTAGGGGCTTGCATTAAAATAGATATAATGTAACTCACTAGTAAAAATGAATTGTTTAGTTCCCATTTGTCTGCATTGTAAAACTGGGATATGCCGTTTGATACAATTGGGGGCAATTCTTTTGCAAGAGAGTGGTTCTTGACAACGCTGATTGTAAATTTCAGGCAGACATAATGTAATTGAATTTGAACAGTATACTCATTCATATTGCAACACTATTTTAAGCTGATAGGAAACAGTGCTTTGCCATCATTAATACATTTAAGGGCGGTACTTGCTTTTTTAAGCCCTAAAATTAAAAGAAACTAAATAAATATTTTTCTTAATGTAATTGAAGGAAAAATATAGACACTTGCTTAGTAATATTCGGAGATGTCAGTTTTGAAATACTTTCCCACTTAGAAAAGAATAGGGCAAATGGCGAGAAGCTGTAAACCAAAGAACACATATCAGTAACCAGTTCTAATTGAATTCAGCCTTTGTGAATTAAAGGCTACTTTTAAAGCACAAGTAAGCACAAGCAGTGAAATACTTTTAATAAACATAAAGCATTGTACAATTTCATTTATTGAGTAGGGGTTATAATTCTGCACCTCAAATTGTTTTTTGCATTCAAAGACAGTGATAGGACTATTAATAAAACATTACTGCCCAGTGTTTTGTTTTATATTTATTCGGCAGTTTTTCCCCTTTTATGGAACAAAGTGGACTTAAAAAGATAATTCAGTGATCTTACAAAGGATGAAATAATGATCTATTGTGTGATTTATATGCTATACCTCTTTGTGGGTTTTCCAATTAGTCATTTTACCTTGGCCGTTTTAATTATTATTTATTGTAGACTATAAATATGGCAGTTCACATAACCAACTTCAGAACTGGAGGCCTAGAAATACAGTAGGGTGTGAACAATAATGCAAAATGATAGCAAGAATGTCAGGGGCCGTTCTTTGTTGTGTCATTCATGCTGTCTTCCTTTTTCCATGAAGCGCATGAATATTTCACATATCTGCATCCTCATCCTCTATTCTTCTTGACTAATTTTCAGACTGTCTGAATTTGCATTTCACATGGTAGCTGATTAGGAGATGCAGAGTGCAGCAGCGAAGCCTCAGCAGGCGGTTTCCATGGTGACCTTCAGCAGGATTTTAATGATGATACCACTAGTGGTTCGTTGAAGTTGTCCTGCCTGCAGGGCTACTTCACTGCAGCTAAGTGTGAAGTTGGGTGTGCGGATTCCCAGCCAAGGGGCAAGTATCAAAGCCTGGCCCAGATAGAAGGTTTGGATGGGGGAAGAGCTTCCACCTTCTACTTGCATCCATATAGTTTCTAGTGCTGAAAACAGATTCAAAGCACAACATGCTATATTTTTCTTTATTTCAAAGCAGGCGCATACTTCTGCACCTTGGATAAACAGCTATTGACAAAATATGTATAAGTTACTTTAGAACATAATGAGAGGATCAGAGCTATGGTAGGTATGAAGATAGGTATAAAAAGAATTACTTGAAAGAAGTAATCAACTATGGAATCTCTAATCACTTTTATGTTTTGAAAATAAGACTTAGGTCTTCACTAAGATAAATGGAAAAATAAATATGTTTATTAGTTATTGCACCAGAATAGACCTAAAATAGACTTTTTACTTGTATGAAAAAATACTGTGCTGGCATGAACTGTAAAAAAAAAGAGCCAAAAGGGCAAACAAAGTGTTATCTATCATATTAGGGTACTGTCCTAACGTTTCACCTATATTGATGATTTAGATATCGAGCTTTGACCAGGTTAGAAGCACATTTGGTGAACAGTGAAGATCAGAGATCACTGAACAGCAAAACTCATTGTCTTTTATAACAAAGAATTTTCTGAAAGAAGAATTTCACTTGAGTGTTGATCTCTGCATCCTCTGTAAAGGTGTGAATATTTTCATCACAAAATAGAAGATGAGTGCTTCTTAGAGAAACTTTGTGGGTAAATTTTAATGAGTTTTAAGATGTAACTGAATTTTGAACTTTCTGTATGACTGGCCTTTTAGTAATGTATTATATCTATACCCTCAGAGAATATGGTGACAGAAAGATGCACCTTAAGATTGATGGACAGATGGATATTGTTTAAAGAACCTTTGATTAGAAACCCTAATTTCACAAACTGTTGCTTCAGCATTAGAGTCACAGGTCAAGATTTTCAAATGTTATACAACTTTGGATATCTCAGTTTTTTAATATTGCTTAAGCACATCTGGTATTTATGTGAATATTCCACATTTATTGAAAGATGTTCCGCTTTAGGTAGTTCAAAGCTGGGGCTCCCTTGCCACCCCCAGTCAATACTCTTGAAATTTTGTCAGCTGATATTATGTTGCTTTCATAACAGATGAAGTTCTTTTAATCTTCTTTTGATTGAGGTGCACTTCTAAAGTCCATAGCCAGCCACCCACCCAGATGTGAAAGCTGAATGACCTAGCAAGTCCACAATGGCACTGTTAGTTGCCAGCAAGAGGTCTTGAGAATAGCACTGAGGACAGGCTTCAAGAAGGTCTCCTATTAAAAGTAAGAATAGGGCTTTTTTTCTCATACAGATTTCCTTATCTAAAAATTTCTTTTTCAGCTGGCTAATGATGCAAAGTACTTGCCTGTCCTATTTCTGTCTTTCCACCCCCTCCTCCTGACTCAAGTGATAATTATTTATTTCATAGCTGAAAAATCTGCTAGAGTTAAAGAAAGTGTGTCCCACCGCTCCGATGTCAGGCTAAGCTCCAGGCTAAAGGCAGTCATTGTGCTAAGTACACTGAGGAGGTTAAGAACAATAAGCAGTCAAAGAAGTTTGCAGCTTGGGGATGCAACCGGAGGTCCCTCCAGCTCAGTCATAAGTCTGCTCTGCCTGTTGGCCAGTCTATGCCAGATAATAAAAAATAGCTCTAATGATAGTCTGACTTCAGAATCCCAGTGCCTCTTCCCATGATACTGTTGGACTCTTCTGCTACATTCAAAATGTTATTAATACTAGAGGGCTTGACAAATGGATTTCAGGTTCATTGAAATGGATATTCCTGTAGGAGTTAAAGGATAGTACTGTAACCAGGAATTAGTGTCCATCATAGTCCCAGTTTCAGTCCTGAAAGACTGTCTTCCTGTGTGATTGTTTTCAAACTGTATAGCAAAATTAATTCACCTTTTCCCAAAGGTTTGCTGTTCAGTAACAAGGCTCAAAAAAGTTCAGGTTTGTGAGATTACTCTGGAATCTACACTATCACTGTGCAGTGGCCCGGGCATAGTCAGCTCGGTGTTCCTGCCTTACAGCTGAGATTCTGGACTGGGGAGGGAGAAGGAGATTTTGTAGTAATAGCAGCAGCTAACACTTAAATGTCAAGACTCACAGGCAAAAGAGGTCTATGACATTCTGCTTTGTTTTATTACACTTGTAGTGAAGGTTTGTTACTAATTGCGCTCACCACTTGTACTGTGTTGGGAAGAGAATTTTTGAGTAAAGTACTTCAGTGGCTGTCCCTTAATGTAAACATACGCTTGTATGTCTTTTCTTATATCCTGACAAAGGTAGCTGTATATGCATTTTGGTAAGAATAAGAAATAAGAAGCTGCAAAAAGCCACAGTCGAGAAGCCACGTGGGTGAATGATTTTTGCAAGTGTGGTAAACAGGGATTAATAGGACCTGAAGCCTTTATCAGGTACTTCTGAGCATATTCTGCAGATAAATTACACCGGTAATCTCTTTTTCAAAGAATGTTCACTTATTTAAGTCTAATTTCAGGCTTGAGGTTTTTACATGTTCCTTGGCCTTTCCTGTTTTCCATGCAGGCTGTCTGAGGTGTTGCAATAGCAAGCTGCTCATCTCTGTTAGTACAATGTGCCTGTTGCTTACACTGTGTCCCACCTGCTTCTACAGTAGATAGTTCTGCTTTGCATGTTTGTATACTTGTAGGAAATAATTATTTCTTAAAATAGTTCATGCTTTCCAGTGTTCTAATCTCCAATTATTTCGGAGTTAATACAGGCTAATAGTTTTTTCCTGTCAGTGGTATTGTATTTTATTTATTGCTGCTGTCAGCAGCAATATGATGGCTTTTATTACTCCATTAGTCAAAATCTACATAGCATGTTCAAGATTCAAATAGCAAGTGTCTTACAGATTATTTTGGTGTTTCTTTTAAATCCAACAATCTGACTTCTATCTTCAGGATTAATTATCTCATTTTTACATATTAAGCTCGTCTTGCTAAAGAAGGTGGATGTCTAGTAATATCATATTTGTATTGCCAAATATGAAAACCTGTACACTGTATACAGTTCATAATGCTTCTGCAAGGGCTAATGGAGGAAGTTATCAATAGTGGTGCACACTATTTTTTACTTCTGGACTTCCTGTGCATTTAAATTACTCTTCTGAAAAGTGAAAGGAGTGTAATTATAATTGAAAATCATTCTTGGTCTTTTTACAAAAAGCAGGAAGGAAGCTGTCTGACGGCAGGGTTGAATATGCAGTATCCGTTACTTTTGAATAATGATAATGAGGTTGCTCTCTGTTACTTGCAATAATTACGGACTTTTTTCAATCAGCATACTTAACAATATTGCGAGGGAGACTGAGCCAAACTTTGCATTTTGTTGTAGAAAGGTGGCTGGCAAGGTGTTTTACTGTTTGCTTGTTCATGTCTGCCCTCCCCAGTGCCATAAGGATTAGAGGAGGATTTGTCGAAGCTACTAAAAAGCCTAAAGGAAGAGTTTCAGTGTTAAGTTGCTTTTGCAGAGGATGGTAATAATGTTTAAAGTCAACATGAAGCAGGTGTATTCTGTGTTGAAAAATGCTTAGGAGATTCACACTGTTCAAAGTAGATGCTCCATCAAAAGGTTCTCCAGGCAATATATTAAGTTCTGATAAGTTTTTTAGGCATATCAAGGGAGGAAGAAAACCCTGCAACTGTTCTGCAGTTTGTGAAGGCAATGAAAAGTATCCAAGTGGTGTGGAAGCTATTTGGGATTGCTTCTGTTGAATATGTGCACTATAGAAGGCCCTATAAATTATGGTGCTTGTGGAAACATGAGGCTTTCTAGTCATAGTGCTTTGTTTATTCCCAGATAGAGGTTTCTCTCAACATGTTTGTTAATTATGTGCTGCTTCTTTCCATAAAGAAAACATACAATAAATACCAGGGCATAGAGGAAAAGTTATTTATTCAGTATCAGTCTCTGATACTGGGCAAGTGTAATGTGGGCAACACCAGGCCAGCATAATGTGGTACTTCCCCAAAATACTTTTCCAGCTTCCAGTTTTCGGTTCAGCTATTTCCTCAAAGGTGGAGTTTTTATATTAAATACCCTAAGTGGGTTTAATTTGTTCAGTTGCTTTTTGAGTGTGTGTGTACTGGAAGCTTCTAGCAGCAGGAAGTTCTACAGGTTAACTTTGTGTTATAAGGAGAATTGTTACCTTTTATTTGTCGGAACTTCTCACACAGCAATGCCACTTACTGCTGGCTAACTCTTGTGTCAGGAGGGAAGGAGCAGGGAGTCCTAATTTACCTTCTGTCTATGCTAGCTTCAGTCTTCTGGGGTTTTTAGGCATAGCTCTCCAAAAGCAGAGACAATGATGTGTAATGGCACTAAATGCATGTCTAAAATTGTATGCTAAAATGATTAGAACTGAAGTTTGCTCATCAGTTTTTCTGTGCAACAGTACAAAACATAAAAATGGCAGGAGTATGCTGCATTCATTCATGCTTGCATAAAACTGGGCAGTGTGTGTTGAGAGAGGGAGGGTTGAGTGTGTCTTTATGTAGAATTGCTGTTTGGCTCATTTTTGCCAGTCTGATTAATTTGAATTTGATAATGCACAAATACTACTTGTAAGAAGGCCAACAATCCTGTCATGTTATTTTCCTTTCCTAGCTGCGACAATTAGTTAATATGTGCATCAACCCGGATCCAGAGAAGCGACCAGACATAACCTATGTCTATGATGTTGCGAAACGTATGCATGCACACACTGCAAGCAGCTAAACAGACATCAGATCATGAAGAAAACAGCAGAAATAACCAAGTACTTTAAATAAATCATCCCACCTCTTTGTGTTACACAAACGTAATTGTTTGAAGCTTACTGTTGTGCTTTGAATTGTAAACCAATTTATATACAAGCTTTGTTGTTTTCTGTTGATTTCTGTTTTTTATTTTTTACTAACTTGCAGTTATACAACAGGTTTAAATATGTAAAAAGTAACTTAAAGTTATGAAAGTTATAAAGGTATCAAGAACCAGTGTTATCCATGTTCAGTGGATTCAAGGTAATTTTCTGTAATGACAAAATTGTATTCAGTTTGGCCTCAGTTCTAAAACACAGTTGCACTTTTGCACATGATGCAGATATTAGGCTTATTATCCAGAAGCAAAATGTCTGAATCTCTCACCTTTTTAGTAATTTATGGAAGGTATGAATCAGCACAGTTAACTTTATTTTAATCTTTGTTCTAAGAGGATCATAATTATTATAGAAGGTTATTGTATTTTATATTAAATTGTAGTTTGCGGTTCTCAGTGTAAGGGTAGACAGGCGATAGGATTCTGCATGCCAAATATGATGGGGAAAACAGTTGCAGGAAAATTGCCATGCTGACGTTTTTGTAACATCCCTTTTTGTTTTGCTGTTCTTTCATAGTGCACATAAAACATTTGTTGGAGGTTTTCTGGGAAAATTTAAGGTGTTGATTCTGTGATCTGATCGCTTTCAATAGGCTTGTGCAGTGCTGCCCTGGGGCAATAGGAGTCTGCATAGTTAAGTCTTAAAACCATGCAGATGCTTCTTGAAGCAAATAGGATTCTTTTGAGGCTAGAGTTTATGAGGAGGTCTGATTAAAAGATGTGATCTTTTACAACATCACAACTGTTTATATGTATGTCACTGTTTGTAGATTTTTTATGTTTAAAATAATATGAATGACCTTACAGTATATTTAATTTTTTTTTTCTTAAATGCACAAATATTTAGAA
The DNA here is from genome assembly GCA_032466535.1 of Forpus xanthops. Classification (NCBI taxonomy): domain Eukaryota; kingdom Metazoa; phylum Chordata; class Aves; order Psittaciformes; family Psittacidae; genus Forpus; species Forpus xanthops. Next base: position 31,479 of record JASSUY010017955.1, read on the forward strand.
CAAAGATATTATAGTGTAGTAGTGTAACAAAATATATTCTTAATGAATATCTGGTTTTGTATACTGTAACCTAATAATTAGTTTTATATTTAGCAGAAGTAATTTTTAGCTTTTATGTTGAAGAGGAAGTTGCCACTTCTTTGTTTGGGAAATAAATGTGTAAAATGTTTTATAAATACACTATTGGTTGAAAAGGAAATTCAAAGTATTTTTGTTAGACCTTTTTGGATATGCTTAAACAATATTTTTATTGTTAAGGGAGAAAGGTGCCTTGTTTTTAACTGTAGTAACAATGGAGATTGGACTGAAATTTCTGGAGTTTCAAGACTGAACTTTTTATACAGAACAGTTAACACATAATTATTATCAGTGATATTGCTGAGAAGCTGTTAGTTAAATCTTTTATGTGGGAAAAAGAAGTTAGTTCAAATAAAAGCAGCAGTGTAGGTTGTATATGCAGTCAGTCCCTGCATGCTCAGTTTTGTTTTGTTTTTCTTTCTCTGTGCAGCTTTAATTTTTGATTTGCTTTAGTACTGACAGAATAAAAATCCAGCTGTGGGCTTTGTGGATGAAATGTTCAAGCTTGGTGGGGGTTTTTCCTGGTTTTGTATTTTTAAAACTGCAAATACTATGGAAACTGTGTTTGGCAAAATAGAGGAGTTTTTAAATAGTATGTGCCAGATCATCAGCTTCTCTTAACACCTTTTTAAAACATTTGTTTCTGTTTCCAGATTTTGTAGAATGAATCTTTAGGGGTTTGTTTCTAGCTTCTGTGTATACTTAATCTTGTAGGACTTCAGTGGAACAATTTGTAGGGAGGAAGGATTTGATGTTTGTGTCTAGCAGCCTCTAGATTTGCTTTCATTTAGTGTCTGATTACTGAATTTTAAGAATTATGATTATATTCTGTAACAGCAGTTCCTATGTCATAGAATAAAACGGTTTGTATTGGAAAAGGTAGGACAATACTTGCCTGAGCGACACTATTAGCTCTTAATACGCAGAAGTACTCAAACTAAATTTTTTCTTTTTCTGAAATAATCAAACAACTATGAAAATCACTGGAAAAAAAAAAATCACAGTCAGGCTATTTGCATTAATATTGTGCATCAAGTATTGAACTTTCCCTAAAAGAAATCAATGATAGATTGTATTATTATTATTACCTCTACTGGCTTGAATGATACAATGAGTAAAGAAATAGAGTCGAGATTTAACAGATGTGCGTACTTCAGCATTTAAATGTTGTTGGTGGTTTCTTAGTATTCATGATTAAATCTTGTGCTGAGGAAAAGAAGTTGCTCCTATTTGAAAATCTGCAAAGTGAATGGTACAGATGACTCTGGTACCAAACTTCATAATTAAGAAGCCTGCATGGGTTAGTAGAACTGCTTGTGTAACTGGGGATTGTAGAACCTATCCATTAAATAAACCACCTGGTAACATAAGAATAAGTCTGTTATAACACTCCCATGTGTGTGATACACTTATAAAATATTTTCTTGTATAAAACACCATTCGCTTTTTCATATGTTGTTGATGATATTTTCACTATTTATTTTGAGCTATGGCATTACATGTTTATTTTTTCAAAGAGAATGTGTTGCATTTCTACCCAAAATGTCTGACTAGCTCCTTTTATTTCAGTAATGCTGCAGTATTAACTTGCTTCATGAGTGAACTTTGTGCTTTGAATGACATTGCATAAAATCTTTGTGTTGTCTTGAAAGCTCCCCTGCTGTGCAGTAGTCTAATAGAAATAAAATATACAGATATTAAATATAATGTAAAAATATAGTACTTCTATGATATTTTCAAACTTTTCTTGTTACAGATATATATCTATGCTACAGTATATCCTACCCATTTTGTGAACAGTTTACTACTTCTGGTAGTTGATTATAGGTGAGTTTTCTTGACTGTAACAAAAGATAGTGCATTCAAATAATCTTGTTCATGCTGTTTGTAAAAAACTTACCTAAAGTACTGCATCAGATCTAGAATCATAGAATAGTTAGGGTTGGAAAGGACCTTAAGATCATCTAGTTCCAACCCCCTGTCATGGGCAGGGGCACCTCCCACTAAACCATGTCACCCAATGCTCTGTTCAACCTGGCCTTGAACACCGCCAGGGAGAGGTCATCTACGTGTAGTCACAGTTAACCCAAAAGACTTGGGTTCTTGGCATCTTAAATTTAAAAATCTAAAATTATTTTCAAAACTTACAAAAATATCTAAACCCCATAACAAAGAGCTCCCAGTATGGCCCCAGTCCTGCAAGCTTTGGTTTATAGGGAGGCTTTTTTTTATGGAACTTCAGTAATTTTGAGTGAACCTTGTGTACAGAAATGAATAAATAGTAATCAATAGAGTGTACAGAAATGGTGCACTCCTCTCACTTTTTATACTTGCTGTGTGTCAGTGGTTTGGTAGCAAGGAATAATGGGATTTTTTTTCCCCTCTTCTGTTACACTCTAATGATCCAGCTACCAATTGTAAAAACGGGCAATAGAAGTGTGTCATCTTCTTGTAATGAACAGAATCTAAAAACATGCCAATATACCAGAAGATGAAATACAGTATTAGAAGCATCTAAGAAAGCCACAAAGTGAAATTCTTGACAGAGACTTTGAAATAAAGGACTTCTTATGCCAGTGATTCTCATATACGTCTGCATGGGACCTAAAATCACTGTGATGTTTGTTTTCAACAATCTATCCACTTAGTCTCTGTCTTTGCCGCTGTAAAGCAAGGTGGAAATCTTAATGGCTGAATTTGAGTGCTGGTCGTGAATGCTGCGTCACGTATTTGAACTCCTAGGAGCAGGAGCTTGATGTGGTAGAGAGTCAATGAAGGCCTTCACTGTGAGGAGTTAATTTAATCTGTAAGTAAAGGTGCTGGATAGCAGAGTTCAAATCACTGCTTTTATATCACTTTTAATATTCTTTAACAGTCAGAAATTTTTCCAAGGCTGCCGTATCCCCATGTCACCTAACCAGTGGCAGTGCTGGTCTTTTGAGTTTCTGGTCTCTGGTTTGGTCTGGATGAAGAGCAACATTTCTGGCTAGTAACACCAAGGAAGGAAATGCAAGTGCTGGGCATGCCCAGTGAGGTGTTACTTATGTTTCCAAACTCAAATGTTAATTTTAAAGGTTCTTTTTCAAACTTCACTTCTTTCTCTGAACCGTTTTTTAGAGCTGATGCTTTTGAAAAATTGTTTCCCTTTCATAGCGAGTTCTGGAGTTCTGTGATTCCTGTCTTCCAATTCCGGTTCATCTATCCTGTTGTCTGCTCTATCCTTACTAGTTTTTCTAGTCGCCATTAGTTTGCTACTTTGTGACTTTGTTAAACTCAACCCATTTGTGTCTTCTCAAATTTTATCCCTCGCAGTGGGCAGTCCCTATTTCCCCCCAAGCCCCAATAACTACTTAACTCCATTGTTCTTCATTCTGTTTTTCCAGTCTGATGCTTTTGATTTGTGGTTTTAGACAGATTTTTCTCAGTGCTTCAATCATTCCCATGACCTTGTCTTTACTAAATACTGTTCACTTTATTATCTCTTGTTTCTAAATTCCCTTTCTCTGATCACTACCTGCTCTCTTTCAGCTTATCTGTCTTTCTCTCTCCTCTACCCTGTCACTCACTCCTTTTGGGATCTCCTGTCTATTAACCTTTCTGACTCCTTCACTCTTCTCAGCTGCCTCCTTCCTTCATTGGGCTCACTTCCTTTGACTCATTGGTCTTTATTTTCATCTCCGTCTGCTTCTCTATACATGGTTTCTTTGGTTGTGTCTCACATTGCCCTGTTTCCATTCCTTTCCCCAGACATTTTTTCTTGTAATTTCTTAATTTCCATTCTTGCCTTTCTGAATATCTCTGAAGAATATGTCAGCACAACACAGCTTTGGACTCAGCTTTGCTTTACCTGTTCTGATTCTCTTTCCAAATGGTCTTTTAAGTATTTTTATCCCACTTCCTTTCTCTTGTTGAGCTTACTTGCATGTTTGCTGTTCATTTTAGTTCTTTATTCATTCTTGATACAAAATGTATCTTCAAAACCAAACCTGATATTTTGCATACTAGATCCTTTTCTAAATTGTTTTTCATTCTCAGAATCTGTTTCTGAATTGGGCTTCTTTTCCTGTTGTGTTTACAAGTTTGCCTCTTTAATTTCTGTATCTTTTATGCCTCTTATTCCTTAAATTGAACAATTTCTTCCTCTTTAAAGCCTCTTCTTATTTCATTCACTAGCAACCAAGTTTCTCTTTCCTCCGTCTTGAAGGGAATGGCACCTGTCATCTTACCTGATTCTCTTTTTAATACTTTTCCCATTAGTATCTGTTTTTCATCCACTAATTTCATGTAACGGAACATCCTCGTTCCAGTTTGCTTCCAAGTTTTTGGCTTTATGCTGTAATTTGAATGCTCCAAAAGCCTAGTGCTTCCTTTTGCAGTTTGGTTCTCCCATAGTTCTGTCTCTGCACAATTCCTTGAGTATCCAGACCTGTTAAGACTCAGAAATTCTTCTTCTTAACTTTCTCTATGACTGTTATCTAGCATCCCTGACAATTTTGCTTGCCTGTTTTCCAAGGCTGCAACCTTTCTGTCTCTGACACATCTCCCATGCCTGCATATCAAATGTCTCAAAGTTAGTCGTATCAGATTCTAGCACTCTTCACTGTGTTCTTTCTTATCTTTTATCTTCACTGTTTTAATCTATGTCATTTTGACATCTTTTCTCCCTTCAAAGTATCAAAATTGATAGGACTAAGCTGTCATTGGGCTTTAGCTGTTTCATGTGCTGAAGAAAGAGCTCCACCAAATTACTGTTTGGTTTGGTTTTGAGAGACTTGAGCCTGTTACCAAATTTGGTAGAGCTGGATCACATTCTGTTTGGGCCTTGACTAGTTTTCTGCAGTTTCGGATATAAAGTTTTTGCCCTTCATTTCTTTGTATTTACTGTATGGAGTTTTGCCTTGTCTTGTTTCTGCACATAACAGTTCTCACTTGTTTTCTTGTTATCGCAACTTGATTTCAGTGCTTTTACATTCCTTGAAATAGGAATGTGGTTAAGAGTTTCACTGGCTGGTTCCAGAGTTGTTAGGCACAATGCTCCTTTTTGTTGCTGTCCCACCATTGCACTGGCTTCTCTTATTTGCTGCTCTCTGTATCTTGCCTAACTGAACTGCTGTATTACACTGCAGGGCAGTGTAGATACAGTTGAGCCAGCAGCAAATAAGGCTATACTGCAAGTTCTTATCAACAGTATAGTATTTATTTGTCCTGTAGAATAAGTTCTGGGTCTAGAACTGAGCTCTGTGCTGTGCTGCTTCTCTGTCCACGCTCCCCTAATTTAAAGCCAAATCAGATCTGCCTGTGTGGTGCACTGCATAGTTTTCTGTATAGGTGTACTAACTGACTTCATGGTTCTAGAAGGCTTTCAGGTTTGAAAGACTGTGTGCTTGCAGCGATGAACTCTTGATAAATTACCTGGCATTTGACTGCTCTTAATTATCTTCATATGTATGTTGATATTGAGAAGCAAAATTATGCATAACCGAAGAATTTTGGGTTTGGGGACTGTAGGATATACAGCTGAATGTCAATTGTTTGGTGTGTGTGGGTATACATGCATTTAATCACTCTTTATTTTCACCAGAATAATTTTTTTCTTGTAGAGGATCAGTTGCTTGTTGGCACAAAACAAGACTTTTTTTAGTACTTTTCAGGTTTTATGTTTGGGTTCTGTTGCCAGTTTGTACCATGTCATACCATTAGTTAATTCTTCAACTGCCTTAATGATGGGTGGAGGCCTTACACCTTTGGTCTAATTGAAATCTTCTGTTCATATGGAAATAAAAATAAATGAATAAATAAAAATAAATGAATAAATTGAGTGCAATGAGTCCTTCTTGGTAGTTCGCTTGCCTTGCCTTTAAATATTAGCAATAGAAAGAGGTCTAAAACTGGACAGAAATGATCCCTAAGGTAGAGATATTTTGGGGTTTTCTGCTTCCTCTCCAACTCTTAGCTCCTCATTCTCTGACTTCCCTTGGGAACTTGCTGGGGACATAGCACTCCCAGGGTACTGAGGGTTGATAGATAACTTAGAAAGTACAATGTTGGTGCTACCTTGCTTGTGTTCATGTAGTATCCTTTCTTGGTATGAATAAGAAATCTCCCATTTAAAAATGACTAGGAAGATTTTTGGTATTGTTACACAGTTGTTAATTGCTCTTTACACATTTGGCATTAAAGATGTGTTTGCTCTCACAAAGAGAATTTTAAATCATGCAAAGGCTCTTAGTTTGCTTTTTAATGTGTTGGACTGCTTCCGTACAGTTCATTTGTTGGTTGTTTCTTTGATTTCAGTCATGCTGATCTGATTATCATTAAAGATGAGTATTGCATTTTCTAGTCAGGTTTTGTTGGGACAGGGAAGAACAAGGGGAAGTGTTCATTGATTTGTTTGAATTTGGCTGCCTATTGTGCTTGAATCGCATTGTAGACTCATTCAGGTTGGAAAGGACCTTGAGAGAGATCTGTAGTCCAACGTCCTGCTGAGAGCAGAGTCAATACTGAATTCAGACCAGGCCTCAGGGCTTCACCCGGCTGGGTCTTGAAAACTTCTAGGGATAAAGATTTTGCAGCTTCTCTGGTCAGCCTCCACCAGTGCTCAAGTAGCTTCGCTGTATACCTTGCTTGCTTTGTTTTCAGCCATAAACTCCTCAGTTACAAATTACGCCATTGTTTTTTTCCTCCTGCCACTCTTCAAATGTTCTTTATATTGCAAGAAAGGTGAGATACTGAAACAGAGAACTTGTGTTTTTTTATATTCTGAAACTGTTGTTGCAAATGAATGTTTATATAGTACTTCTGTAGCCTGTATGATATGTGCACTGTATTCATTTGCTACTTGAGTGTAAAATAAAGCTTTTGTCAGTAAAGCTTGATTTGAAAGTTTCATGATGTTTATGGCCTGGATGTTCTCAGTGTTACCTTTTAAATCTACTAGATGTTTCCTGGCAGAGCACAGTTCTGCTTGCCTTGGTGAAGCAGGGAAGTTTGGACCCCGAACATAACTTTGCGTTTCAGTCGTCTGGAGCCTGCCTTGAGGGAAGGTAGCTTACTCCCAGGTATCGGATAAGAAGGAAGCTAACAGGCATCAGTATAACTGGTGGTTATGAGAACTCTACTTTTACTTGGATGTACTCATGGAAACTTGCCTAGAGATATTTATCAAAATGAGTGTAGAATGAAAATGATGGAGGGAGGGGGGAAAATAGGAGTCAGTTTCCAGAGTTGGTTTTGTTACATGTTCCATGTGTTAAATGAGAACTCAAAATTGACCACAAACTCATTGGAATCTAATAAAGAATATGACAAACAAGTTCAGTTCCAAATTTGTCATAAATTCAGCCTTATGAGACCGTTTCATTAAACCAAGAATATTGATATTTTATCATTTAGCAGTTATTGATCTGGTGGTGCTGTATGATTATTATTCTGTGGTTTTTACAAGGCATGATTTTCCCTAGACCTGCTCATGGGGATCACAGCTGTCTGGGCTGTCTGGCAGCTGGGGTCCTTTGCCTCATTCCACATCAGTGCATCACAGGCAGCAGAGGGGATGTGGTGACCAAGTGTGCCTCCTGTAGCATTTGCTTCCAAGGAGGTACTGGCGCAGGGTGGAGCTACGCATGCTGCTCTGTTCTTCTGCTTCCCACCATCAGCTGTGTTGGTCATACTCTCTGATACTGGGAAACTGGAAAGTTAGAGGCACTGTGTTAACACACATCAAGTTCACCAGGGTAGAATTTCTTCTGATTTTCAGTCCTTTGTAAGGACTCAATATAAACCAAAACCCAAAAAGAGTTGCAAATGATTCAGAGCTTTTACTTTTGTGGAAGAATACCTTAAAAGGTAATTTAGTTTTGCAGGCTTCAATATGTGTTCTTAGCAATAATTATTTTTGCTCATTCTAAACCAAAGAATTATTTTGCAATACGATTTTTCCATCCTGTGATTTGTTACGACTAAAATTATTTCTGCTGTGCTTTTCCTCACTGACTGGGAGAAAGTCAAAGTTTGTTTTCAGAAGCACAGGAAGAGCTAAATACAATTGCACTGATTTCAACCCCTAAAGAAACAACTTCTTGTTTGAGCCTATTCTGAGCAACTGCAATGCTTCCACCTGTAGCTGGAAGAGATTTTCTCTAGGGCAGAAGCTCTTCTAGACAGACATAAGACAGTTTTCTGAGGACACCTTAAAAAGTTTTAGTGAGTTTGCAAGGAAGAAAGGGTCTTAAAATGTGTTTGTAATGCTGTGGCCTCTGTGATAGGCTTTGGAAATCTGGGTGTCTCCAGCTGCACTATGCACTAGGCTGATGTCAGTGAAAAGGCTGCTTGTCCTTCCTCCTTTAGCTGAGATCTGTACTGTATGTTTGGGGCTGAAACAGTCTGGTTGAAAAGTCCTGCCTTGGGTGGGAGAGATTTTGTAGATAGTTTGCATGGACTATCCAGTAACGATAATCAGTAGTTTGAAGAACCATGTACAGTCATCTTGTTTCTGTAATTTATATGTGGGTATGGAGATGACTTCAACAACTCAGTCCTCTTAGTAGAAATGGGACAAAGATTCCCCTGCTTTGCTTCTGTATTTTCCTGCAGAGTGTTTTTTGTTGGTGGCTGTTACTTTTTCCACGGCTTTTGGTTTGTTTGACAAACACGTCTCATCTTAAAATTATGATATAAAAATGTTCCATATATATGGAGTAATGATTTTATATGCATTATATATATATAAATATATAAGCAAAACTTCCAAAAAGCTGCATTCGTATTTATAGTGAACGTTTGTAAACTGAACCATAGTCACACAGATTTACTTGCTACTGGCTGCCCTTGACTGTCACATTGCACTGTTGTGAGTGTGAGCATGTTTTCTCTGTTTAAATCTGAGGACTGATCCTATGAACATAAAGTGCAAGGCATACACCTTTAAAAAAAAAAAAATCAGCATGCTGCAGAACGGGGCAATTATTTGGTCTTTCCAGAGCCCTGTTTCCTGCGTATGGATATCAGTGGTGAGTATGGCTGTTAGCAAGGCTGGCACTGGTTTGAGCATCATTAAATAGAAGCCTGCTGACACTGGCCGTTGATCCAACAGCCAGTATAGGCCTCTGGGCCACAGTATTTCCTCCCTCATCTCTTCTCTCTGGGTATAACCAATTGGAAGAAATGACCCACTTGCCTGGAGTTTAGAAGCAGTGGGCAGTTGGATGTGAATTGTCAACTCCAGCTAGAAGGGCAAAGGATCATTCAGTTGACCCTTCTCTGTTGTTGGTATTCCGTAACATTTGGCCATCCCTCACAATGTCACAAATCCCAAGAAGACAGTATGAAACTCCTCCAATACAGTATTTGGAAAACTGTCATCTTTTAAAGCTGTTACGATACAAAAAGGTGATGATTGTTTTGAGTTATAATACTTTAAAAAGGAAGTTCTGCCTGTTTAGTAATGAAACATTTATAATGTAAAACAGTGTTTATAGTATTTTATTTGAAAATTGCTTTATTTTTCATTTTCTGAGAGAGCACAAGTTGATGACAGTGGTCCCAAATGGAGAGAAGCAGGTGACGTTCAAGTAATATCCACGAAATGGAGCATACTGCTTCTCATAGATACAACATTTTTCCCATTTATTATTTTCAGCATTGAATGTTTTCCTTAAACAGTGCTGATAGCTCTGAAAGTTGCCACAGGCTTTATTAAGGACAATATAGGCATTCTAATATGGTGTGCAATGAGAATTTTGCAATGATTTATATTTATTTTATGTACGAAATTCAAGTTAGACGTGGTATGATTTTGTTATGAGAGTAGTATCCAATTACCAGTAATGATCAAAATCCTGTTGTAACTAAGTAGTGCATCTATGTGAGAATATTCTCTGTATTAAGTCCAGTCTGTCATCTAATCAAATAAACTTTAGCAGTAAGCTGCCTCACACGCTGATTTGGAATGCTGACTGTCATTTGCCTGCAGCAAAGTACTTTCCAAATGTGTAACTTCTGCCTGCTTTATGGGTCTCTTCTTGGAATTTGACCCTTTTATTTCATCCTGATTTTTAGTTTTTGATGTTGTAAAGGACCATCAAGCTACTGCAAAGAGACTTGTAGATCATAATTTTGGTTTGTTTCACAGTAATCGAGTGTAAAATTTTGTGCTTAAAATGCAGTTCTACATCACAACTTTGTTTTAAATCAGATATTCTGGATATTCTGCAGTACTCTTCTAAACTTAAAGGATGATCAGTGTTACATCTTTACATAACTTCATAATTTTTGTAGTGGAAACCTCAAATAGAAGTTATTTTTGTTTGAGTGCATAAAGTGCCTCAGAGTTGAAATTGCAAAGAAATCAATTGTGTTCTTCAGACCTCTCAATAATTGTTTTTATGTACATTCTTTAGGGTCCTAACTAAGTTGAAGTGCAGTATTTCATTCCTGACATTTAGTCCATGAAAATGTCTTTGGAGATGTATTATTCCCTCCAAATAATTTACGTGTAACCTACAGTGAGTGCACACTGCTGGAGGTTTATCAGAATCACTTTTGCTCTGCTATAGGACATAAATAGGAAACATATACATGTCTCATTTGAAATTGGTTTATATAAGTGTCATATGACGGATGTGTTGTCATAGTTTTAGGCCTATTTTTGTTGACATAATTTTTTCTTTTGAAGAAAATACAGTATCAAACTAACAGATGATGACTGCATGACCTACCATCATATCTCTGGCTATTCTCATTTGTGTAGTGTTTTATTTAGTCTGTAGGTGAATAAAAGTGGTTCTTCTATCTCAGTCTGGTCAGATAAATTAAGGTACTGTAGATCTGTCCATCTGTACTGTCAGTGTTACTGTTTGTTTGCCTACAAGGATATTGACCCTTGAACAAGCTGTTCTGAGGGAGGCTAAGTTAGGAACACACCCAATAGCAGCTGCTTGGTGTGTGTAGCCTGTAACCACACTCTTACCTGGTGGTACGGTGCGTTATGTGCAGTGTAGCATCTGTTTAGTGAATTAAGCCTGACTTGCATGTTCACCCAGCCCTTATTAATGAAAGGCTGATGGTGCAGCCTACATCACTGCTCTCAACTCATTTGTATGCTGGGTATTACCAGTCTTATCAAAATAAGTGAGCATATCTAGCACAGTCATCTTTGTTAGGAATTAATGGTTGTAGTACCCATTTATGCAAGATATTTCTGCCCTAAAAAAGCACAGTAAGTCATTCCTTTGGCTGTGTGTGCTTCCTGTACACCTCTGCCCACACTCATGTTAATCGCATTATTTTTCTACTAGTTAAGAAAGAATGGGCCAAAAATTATTTCTGTCATGATAGTGTCTCTTCAAGATGTATGGCATAGGGGTATCTATTCTGTTGAACTTCGTTGATGAGCACCCATCTTTGGACACCATAAAGGAACTTGATGTACTTACATGTACCGAGTATTTATTACATGGAGGTGGGTATTGTAGATGCTTTTAAACTGGATATCTGAAAAATCACTTGACTGCTGTCAGCCGAATTTTCTGCTCAATATGGAAAAACATGGCACACTTCCTACCTTAATGACCCTGAGTGTACAGGCTGGCCCCAGTTATATCTCTGTTTCCATTCTGCTTTTCCGTGCAACTTGCACAGTATGGGTTTTCATTGTGTACGGACAGATGTTCTCAGGCATAATACTTCATAGCAAATTGTATGAGCAGGAGTCCTAGAGGAGTCCAGCAACTTTGGAGCAGCATGCAAACCTCAACTTCTACCCTCCTCTTGTATATTTGTAGCTCTGGTTTCAGTTCTTTTTCTGAAGTGGAGCCAGTTCCTACAGTGTTTCTGGCCTTTTTTTAGCATCCCAGATTTCTGTGGGAGCCTGCATTTCACACCATGCTTAGCTCTCAGTTCTGCCTTTTACCTCGTAGCTTTGCTGTGTTCTGTGGTTTTGCGTGCTTTGAGAATCTTTCCTTTCAATGCTATGCACTTTTTCACAGCAGCTGGCTTAGTAACCTTGTATTTCTCTTATTCTCCAAGTAATTTTGTGCTTGCTTTCTCATGTGCTTCTGCTGTGATTTGAGGAGGAGATTGCTTTTGTGGTTTCTTTCCCCGTGTCCCTAGTGGGACATTCAAATCCCCTTCTATTCTGGGGATCTGGTAAAATTGCGAGCTACTTTGCTACAGTCCCAGTTATGCAGAAGTTGGACCAGGAGTCTCTTGAGCAGGCTTTGTGTTACTTACGTCCTTCCTGAAGGATGCATTGCAAAACATAATTTGCACATGACAGCTATCAAGAAAATTGAGAGGCCGCAGTATGCAGGATTTTGAGGGGGGAAAAAGTTGTTTGACTGGAGAGTTCAAGTAGTGCTTTATGTAGAGTAGGATTAGGTCTTAAGCAAACACTTACGAATAATACTTGTGCAGCATTACAGTTACCCAAAGGATTGCACCTTTTGAAGTGATTTGGCTGGCACTGGTAAACTTGCCATTTTCTCTGTCTGCATTTTGTCCATTAATATTCACTGCAGAGGAAAGCAAATAGTGGTTTTTTTTAGGTTTTTGTTTTGTTTTTTTTTCCCAAAGACTATTTTGTTGATAGATGTGAGCAGTATGAAAATGAAGGGTTTTTCTGTAACTATAACAAATGTACTTCTGTGTGTCTCAGCACTAACCTCTAGGAACAAATGAGGATCAAGGCAGTGATATTTAAAACCCCACTTTTTTTTAGTGGCACTTCCCTTTGTTGTTGCGGCAAAGATAACTGCATGTTTGCTTGGAGTTCCATAGTATTTGTAAAAGCAGTACAAAAACCTTCTAGCTTCTTTAGCTTTTCTTTCATCACAACATTTACCACCCTTAAATGAAAGTGTAAAGAGCAGCAGTGTTTTGCAGGATCATATTTGTTCTGTAATAGATGTTGTCTTCCCCACAGTTACTAGTACACAAATGCTTAAATGCCGTTAAGTCTTGAATCTGCCTATGAGATTGATACTTACAGTACTTGTGCTTGCTTACTTTTGTAGATCAGTATTTTGTGGTCTGTTTATTAATACAAAAAGTCTGTTTCTATTTTTAGCTAAAATTTGTAAATTTCTTTTCTCTCCTTTTCCTAGTTTCTAACAAATTGCTTCTTTTGATTTCTCAGGCTTGATGGGCCACTGACATTGGCAGGTGGTGGAATGACACAATGCAGTATGATATGCCAAAGTAGCTGGGCATCACTTGTCATCTCATAGACAAGTGAGGCAGAGGAAATAAGAGAATACATGAGTCTCAAATATGCAGGCAAAAAAAAAAGACATTTTCCATAGGCTAGAAATCTTTTCCTTTAACTGCCTTCTTCCATCCTGTCCCCGCAGCAGTTCAGTTTCTTGTGCTCTTTTATCTGCACCGTATTTGAGGAATTGTGAGTATGTGAAACATTCTACCTGTAATAAATAGTTCTGTGTATAATTTCACTGGAGATTCTTGCTTGCTTTCTGTAGTGAAAGTAAGAAGCCGTTAAAGGCAGTAAAGGTATAAATAATGATCTTTAGTGTTATGGCCTATGCTAAATGCAAGGTATATAAGCACATATCTTGCTATAAAGAACTGCTTAGTTCGCTGTGATTTCATAGTAATTGCTTGGGTTTTGACCACACAGGATTATTCACTTTGTTTCAGGTAGAGGCCTCAATAATTCATCAAATTGTTTAGAAGCACAAATTCACATGCATGAATTTAAGGAAGAGCTATCTATGAGCATGTTTCTCAAATTGTGATCCCTTTAGGACAGCATGGTGACAGCTACTTAGTGAATTTATCCCTCATATATTCTGTTTTTCCTGAAGTTTGGAATCTCCAAAAGCTTTATTAAATCCATCACAAGCCATAGAATAAGAGTTGGAAACACAGCCTGTGTTATTTCTTTTCCTACCTCTAAAGAGACACAGTATGCTCTTTCCCTGTATGTGTGCAGCAGGCATGAGTGAAGAGGCAAATGCAAGTTTAATAAATCCTGCAAAGTAATAGCACAGCTAATTTAGCTCACTCAGAAAGCTCACTGCAGGTCCAAAGCAGCTTTCTCATCCTGTGAGCTGCTCAGCTGCGCCCTCCCTGAATACTCCTAGGGTCTGCAGCAGAGGATCCATCCCCAGTTGTGGAGTAAGTTGTTAACCTCTTCCAGTTTAAGGCAAATACAGTTCCAATGGGAAAAAAAAGAGTAGCCCATTCAGAAGGGATTTCCTTGAAGTCCTTTGTGTATTAAACAGATAAACTTCCCAAAGATTGTTTTGACTGTGAGCTTGATGAAGATTGCTTCAAAAGATGATGTATAACGTTATCTCCTGATTATGGGGTATCTCCTCACTTATAGGTTAAGCACACTTATGCTTGGTGCTTGGTGTTGATCAGGATCAATGTCTTCCAGATTGCTTTTTCATGGCTAAAACTGCAATCTAGCTCCTTTGTTTTGGAACTTTCTTTATCTGGTGTAGGAGCTCAATATTTTTAACGACCTATCTGCAGGTACGTCTACTTGTACATTTAATTTGTGACAAATTTTGGAACAAATGTAATCTAGCAAGAAAAACGTTACACTTTCCATAATTTTTCCTATAGTGCATTATCATGTGTTTGACCGTAGTGAAAAATTACCAGCTGTTTGTTTCTTTTAGATAAATGAATTTTGCAGTTGGTCCCAGTTTTCTTCAGTCTTGACAGTTATTAATGAATCTGTAGTATCTGCAAGTACTTCAACTCCATTTTAATTACAGTAGTATTTATACAAAAGCCTTGTATTCGTTCCAGGTTTGCTGTTTATTACATGCTATCTCATTATAGACTGAGGAAAGAGTATTGCATTTTGGGTTACTGGAGGCTTGGATTGCATTTTAGTTTAATGATGGTTTGATGCTTTGGAATGGTATGAATTTAGAGAGAGTGGCAAATGCAGTGCTCGCTGCCACTGCAGCTACTCAGCAATCATCAAGGCATCCTCACCTAATCACATATTTTTCTTTTTAAAATATAAGCTTTCCCAGAAGGAGTAGGTGTTAATGCCACGTGCTGGGGACAGCCATCATGCACAAAATATATGGATGTGGAAGAAAGAAACCGTTTTAAAGGGATATTTTTCATTTGTGTTTTTAAGTGAAGCTTGGTATTGAAAAGTTTCTGCAACACCCCATGGGTGTGAGTCTTTGTGGCTGAGTGACTCCATGCTGCTTGCATATTAGCAATGTTGAGGTTTCTTTAAAGCTCATTTGATATCTTTGCTGGCTTCATTTAACCCTGAGTTTAGTCTCCCCTATAGCTTTAGCAGTTCTCTTGGGGAATAAGGATTAGGGTGGAATGGCCTCTAAGTGGCTTCATTTCCTTGGCTTTGTTTCGCATGCACTGGAGGGCAGAGCATCCCACTTCATCTGCTGCCAACCTCTCTCCTGTAGTGGCAGGAGAATGTGCACCCTTCAAAGGGGGTGGGAAGGTGTTCCTTCCCCTCTCCTCCCTGGCCTCTCAGCTAGAAAACCCTATGGCCCACTAAGAAATGGATTTTGTGGTCTCTTTGTACTGTTAAAATTTTCTTTTGGAAATGAACTCCCACTGTCTAAAATACCATAATGTTTTACAAGTTTACAGAAGATGAAAATGCTACCAGATGTTGAGTTCAAGGAGCAAGTTAACAACTGTTGTCAGATGGAACAGCTTTTCCTGTTTGGTAAGTTTTCCTTGCCTTCTCTCCCTCTCTTCTGCCACCTCCTTGGTTCACTTAACCACAGCTGCTACCAAACTGCCCATCCTTTCTGCAAATAAGCCACTGTTTCACTCACCATACGTGAAGGAACAAGTCTACGTATTGTACAGTGTGCATAATTATGTTGCTGGTTGGTTGGGTGACCAGAGTCCTCTATTATCAAACTGAACTTCTGTTGTTAAATAGAGTTTACTATTAAATGCATATTCAATGAGCAGAAGAGAAATCGCTAATAACTGACTTTGACATAGTGGAAGTCTGTTAAAGGTGCATGAAAAGGATTGCTGGTATCAGGCAATATCACCTTAGTGCTGCTACAATGCTGCTATTTTTGCTGTAACACTTTTTTTCCTAATGATTCAACTATATAAAAGGTATATGGATTTGAAGCACATCAGAGGTCATTTCCTCCTGTGACTCGCTAATCAGCTCTGGTACTTTCATATATACAGCAGGAACTTTCAGACAAAGGTAAGATTAGTGGCTAACCAGACAAAGAGAAAATGGAGAAAAATAATAGTAGTGGTGAGTACATGCGTCAAGTAAAGTGTGGCTCAATATTTTTATGGCTTTTTTGATAGATTGCTTTGGAAGCTTATGGGCAACATTGAATGCAGCACTTTTTTTATCTGTATCCCAGAAGGATTATTCCAATGGTTCACCTTAGATACTGCACAGAATATTACTTTGATACTATAATAGCTTTGGAACTGCTCTCCTTTGATGTCAAGGGCTGTATGGAACTGTTCTTTTGATTAAGAAACACTTACAAACTTGGAAAAACCTAATAATAGATTAAAAAAAAGAAAAGAAAAAATGATCATCAATTGTGCTTTATTAAACTGGGTCTACGGGGGAGATGCAGAATGGGTGTGCATCTGTATCTCCTGTCTTGATCTGCTATCTTTCTGTTGGAAACCCTCACAGTATATCTGTGTCTGTCTTGAATAGCTCAGGAGTCTATTTCTTATGCCCTCCCCCCCTTCATTCTAGGACTCTCCCCTTTCTTGTACCACTGATTGCTTGCAGACCTAACAACCTGGCTTGCAGTTGGATTATTATATCCCCCTTTCCCTCATCTTCGATTGACTGTCAAAGATTTATTGCATGCAATATCAGTGTAATACCTAGCCTGGTCCATACCAGGAAAATTTCGCTAGCAAGGGGAATGATTGAGCCTAGTGGCCAAGAATTTAACTCTGTTCACTCACTTGCAATCAGTACCATTTCAGGGAAGTAGATTGCATACAGTCATGCAGAGATGCTCAGCTGATGTTGTCTGTGACTGCAGACAAAGCTCAAGGTAAATGTCTGACACAGTTCAGGGTTTATAGCAAAAAGCCCCCTACGTAGTGTCTGTATGACACTATCAGTGGAGCAGCTGATTGAGGTCTAAGTCATGTTTCATAAGAGTTTAGGAAGTACTAAGTTGTCAGTTGAATGAGTATTGAGATTTGGTCTGAAAACATAAGAGTAAAGCTCCCTTATGCTTAATCATAAAATAATATATTTACAGGGAGTTCTGTAAAGCTTTGCCCTCAGATTTACTTCTGGATTGCACTGCTCTAGTTGTGCGAATTAATCTCCTAATTGCTTTGAGATAAACTTCTAAGGGAACTCACTGATCCTGCACTGGTGGGAAAGGGGGGAGACTGCTCCATGCTTAAGCAAGGAAAAGCCTTTTTAATTCTGTGCTCTGCAAGTAGGCTTTTGTTTGTGAGTTTGTTTTACATTAAATCCAGAGTCACTGCCTGGAAAGAGTTGAGAAATAACTGGGTGAGCATTTCAATTTTAGATGTAGGAACACAGTGTACATCATTTTTAGCTAAGAAAAATTGAACTTTATGGAAATAAATATGTGCTGAAGCAGATGAAGTGCTTCTCAGCAAAGCAAAATTGGGATGGTGAAGGTGTCAGTGAACGTGGAGTAATATATTGACCTGAAGTAGAGATTAGGAAGAAAATCCCCTCAGGATTTGGGGTTTGGCTGCATGCTGCCAGAGCTGTACCAGCCTGCAGTGGAGTTATTAGATCAGAGAGGACCAGAGAAATAATTATGTTTTCCCTTCTGTTTTAAGCCCTACATGCCTGTCAGAGAGTTTCAGCTGTTCAGGCTAAAACTGAGGCTTCGTATGCTGTTAGACCCCTGCTGCTTCACGTGGAAAGCTTTGTGTGAGAGGGGGGGAGTCAGAACATCAGTTCACATCTTCACAAGAGAGGATGCGATGATCTGACTGCCTCTTCATGCTTGTTCTTGGGGCAAACCTCAGCCTTCACCACTCCCTTTGAGTCCTTTGTGCCTAGCAGAGATACCCTTCCAGACTTTGAGCTAATGTGCATCATTCACCCCAGTTTGGGAACTGTGGAGTAGATTGAATTCAGGCTCTCCCTCATTAATAACTCTCGGGGATAATCAGTTGACTAAATGAAGACACTATGGTCTCAAACACCCAAATTTACCCTAAGCAGTGTCTGGGGCTTCATTGAGCACCAGACAGCAAAGCAGGCTTGTGTATCTTGAGAGTCTGTTATCAGGAAATATATTTTGCAATGCTTTCTTTGTAGGAGTTGGAGAAGTTATTGATGAGGCATAGCTTGATGATTATTATTGCAAAGATTCACTTTCTCTGAAGGAAAAAATTTCAGGTTAGAAACTATGGTTCTACTTCATGGTTCGTAGTTTATACAAGATTTTTAACCTTGATTCAATTTAGAGAGCTATTTTTGAATATAATTATAGTATAATACAATATAACAGATTATTTAAGGGGGTTTCTCAGTGTTGATATTTTACGTTTACAGACATTGTTAATTGTTTACATGGCTAGAAAGAATTAAGGTCTCCTTTAATTCTTCAGATGGAAGTTGCTTACAGTTGATAAGAGGAATTAAAACAAGAATGGAAAAAAATTACTAGGACATAAATATCAAGAAGCTTTAGGTATGAATCCTGGCCTAAGAGAGATGTAAAATAAAATGAAAGAATGAAGTGAAAGAGAGCAGGAAAGGTGCAGGGCCTTTGAAAGACCACGTTAGTTTGAGGATAATCTCGGACCATAAAGAATAATTTTAATATCCAGTATTGATATATGTGATAGGTGATCCCAAAACACCCACCAAGAAAAGAGCCAGGCACAAGCCTAGGTGATGAAATAGGAAAATGTATTTGTCTGGGAGACATCTAACCAATAGTGCAAAAGTAATGAAAAAAATTGGAGGTAGCAACTGGTTGGCTACTTTGTCCCTTTGGACTTCATCCGTACAAAATGTGAGTGACTTCTGATTTGTAGGTCTGAGATCATCTGTAGCCTTACAATACTGGCATGTTTGCTTAACCATAAGATACTGCTTCCTGGCGTAGTCATCATCCTGTGAAGAGTAGAGGTGTACCAGGTCTGTGTATTTACATACTCTGTCAGGTGGGAATGGAAGCCGGTTGAGTTGGATTGGCTGGTTGTGGTGGATTGACCTTGGCTGGACACCAGGTGCCCACCAAAGCTGTTCTATTGTTCCCTTCCTCAGCTGGACAGGGGAGAGAAAATACAGCGAAAGGCTCCTGAGTCAAGGTAAGTACAGGGAGAGGTCATTCACCAGTTGCCAAAATTTGTGGACAAAACAGACTAGGCTTGAGGAAATCAGTTTAATTTACTCAAATAAGAGTAGGATAGTGGAATTAAAAGCTAAATTTTAAAACATCTTCCCCCCATCCCTCCCTTCTTCCTTGGCTCAACCTTACTCCCAATTTCTCTACCTCCTTCCCAACAGTGGCGAGGGAACAAGGGGTGGTCAGTTCATCAGACACTGTGCTGCTCCTTCCAGTATAGGTCCCTTCCATGGGATGCAGTCCTTCAGAAGCAGGCTGCTCCATTGTGGGTCTCATGAGAGAGTCACAAGTCCTGCATCAAACCTGCTCCAGTGAGGGGTTTCCATGGGATCACAGCCTCCTTTGAGTATCCACCTGCTCCACCATGGACCTCCATGGGCTGCAGGGGAATCTCTGCTCCAGCACTTAGAGCAGCTCTTGCCCTCCTTCATCATTGACCTTGGTGTCTGTGGAGTTGTACCTTTTGCATATTCTCATTCCTCTCTCCAGCTGCTGGTGGTGTTACATTTTTTCCCCTTCTTAACTCTTATCCCAGAGGTGCTAGCACTGCTGATGGACTCAGCCTTGGTCATCAGTGGGTCCATCTTGGAGCCATATGGCAATGGCTCTATTGAACAAAGGGGAAGTTTCTGGCAGCTGCTCACAGAAGCCACCTGTATCCCTCCCGCTACTGAAACCTTGCCGTGCAAACCCAGTCACTGGTCCCGAGGCTTATCTGTCAAAACTTACTGTCCCATCGACATCAGTTGGTATGCAAACTTAGGAGTATGTGTTCAAATGGTACTTTCAATTGCTAGATGTTTTCTTCCTGCCAAAAATGTATGTATTAACAAGCACCAGCCCAAAGCTTCCAGCGAGGCAGAGGTGAGCAAAGCAGAACTAAATCTGAGTCTGATACGATGACAATTAACCAGGGCAAGGACCCAAGTGTTCTGGGAGGAACAAAGGAGTTAGCTTGATTCATGAGCCAGAATTAGCAAATGAAATTTGACATTTTATGGTATCTTGACTGCCTACCCTTCCTGGAAGGCAAGGTATGATGCCTTTTCAGGCACATTACTGGTGAGTAACACACTCAAATCCCCACCCCTGCTTATCGCAAGGTCCTACCTGTGGTGTCTTATTTAACTTCATTTTCTCTGGTTTCTTGGTACATTCAGGATAACTCTTTTGTTCCATTTCCAGCCCACACGCTGACACAGCTCTCTCCCTCGTCTCTATTCCTCCTTACACTGTTGTTTAAGCATGCTGTAAACTTATTCATTCCCTGAAGGCAAGAGCAGCTATCTGAGCAACACTTTGTCAGCATAATACATTTACAGAATGCATATTTATGAACCTTTGAGCCTTTATTGTTCCAGAGGGCAAATAAAAAACATGAAAAGTAGCAATATAGTGTTTCAAAGGTCCCTCAAGGAAAACAAAAGTAGTTGGAAATAAATTTAGGAGGAAAAAAAAAGTTCTCCAGACGAGAACCTTGAATTAACACATACAAAATATGGGCTGGTTAAGACTATTCTTTTCTTCCACCTATGCCAGACTCTCCTAATCCATGTTTTAAGAGATTTTAAGTGTGAAAAATGGTTTTAAGCTTCACAAAATAGAATAAATGGCCTAGATTAGATGTATGTAATAGCAAACCAGAGAATTTTTTAAAGCAGCATGTTTTGTTCAATCATAATAAAGTAAATACAGTTTTTAAATGGAAACAATCATCTTCCATGGAAGCTTCAAGAGCACTGTGGTATGTGGCACCAAATTGCAACAGATAAAAGGCAGATGGAAAATCAATAAAATGCCCTAATTGTTGTTATTTTAATTGACTCTAGCTTCTTATGAACTTTACAGTGTATACTCCAACTTTAAAAGTTAATGGGTTGCTACTCGTTATTGCCGATAATAAAATAAATCCAGTTAGCCAGTGTTTGTGTTCTTAGAGGTGTCCATTAGCTCAGTTCGATTATAAGGTAGTTATACTGATGTTCCTAGGTTATGCTGCCTAAAAATTAAAGCATGTAGTGTTGTCTCCCTGCATGAACAGTCTCACTTTAAAATGAGAGCTGTGAGTGTGGCTGCCTGTGCCTTTCATCCAAAGCAAAGAGTGGAGTGTGGGCCTAACAATGGATCTCAGGGAAATTCAGCTTAATCTGAATTTGAAGTACTAAAAAAAGGGAATTAGGTGCAGCAAGCCGGGGAAAATTTATGAAAGTTTCAAATGCTCAAAAATTAAGATAAATTCAGACTTATAGCTCTTCTACTGCAATGGACCTGTAGGGATTTCTACATATCCTTCTGGGATAAGAGTTTGTAAATGTGCTTTCTTTTGAAAGACTTGAAAGACATCTGCAATGAGAAACTCAACTGATCTTGATCTCTGTTACCTTCTTTTAGCTCAAATAGGGAGGGAGACCTGTAGAACTCGCTGTGGAATGATGCAGAAACCTACTGACAGCAAAAACTAGCCCTGGGGTGAGCCAGAAAGTGTCCACCTCAGCCATAAGGTACCAAATGATTCGTGTGAAGGGATGAGGGGTGATGAGGGAGGTGTGTTTTATGAATCTGTCCCAGTTTCACTAGTGGATACAGTTTTCCAAAGGGATGTTGAATGTGTGGCAGCATTAGCTCCACCCTGATGCTCAGTGGCACTGGAAAACCTTGGCTGGCCCAAATAAATGAGAGGGGTCCTACCATGTGTGTATGATGCGCTTTCTCTGTGAGCACGGACTCTGATCGATGGGATTCCGTTGAGAGGTTTTGCGTTTTTCCAGAGGTGTCTGCCCCATTATAAAGGTATGTCAGAAAAAACGGGACGGTTCATGTGTGAAAAGTCAGGACTGCAGAAAGGAGGCCCCTTTAATTTTTATATTAAAGTATGTGTTTGGTTATTTTCAATAGTGAAAACACAGGTGAATTCACAAATCGTTCCAGTGCCTCCAAAGCTGTCTTTTTGCCATTATTCACTGGTCACAGACTTCTCTCCTCAAGAGTCACTCTGTTCTGCTTTGTGTGAGTCCTGGACATTGAGACCCCCAGAGCAGGTTTACCTCTGAATATCATTTTTCAGTGAATTGTGATCATCACTTCTGAAACATGAAAGCAGCTTGAAACATTACGATTGCTCAGGAATAAGTGCATAGGTAAACTCTCACCTACCTCAGAGCAAAGACTTAAAACAGGAAAAAAAAGAGGGGGGGGGGAAATATACTTCTGTTTCATTGATTTCTCACATTTTAGGTGTTGCTGACAATATTACTTTGCAGCAAGAGATCAGAAATCGTAGAATCTGATTGGAAAGGACCTTAAGTTACAAATGATTAGTTAAAAGCACAAATGAAACCAAAAGCAACCTCATGCCAGTTCTACCAACTTCCGTGTACAAATCTGATCAGCAAATCTCTGGTGTATTGCTTATGATACGGGGACAATTCACACTGCCAGGACTGGGTGGGTTTCTTCTAGTCCTATACCAACCACTGTTTAAAGGATGATGTCTTTTAAGGATATGTGACTTCATTTACAAATAAGCTCCAAGCAAACACTTGGTATTTGAAATGCCACTTCTCATTTTGTCTTTTAACAAGCTCTAAAAAGCTGGGTGTGATGTTGGTGCCCCCAGCCCATGCCTGTTCCCTCAGCAAAGCAGGCTCCCGCATCTGTCCCTACAAAACAGTCTTTGTGCTGAGTGGGCAGTGCTGGTGGCCAGGGAGTTTGTAGGCTTGCCTCTAAATGTTGTTGTGGAAATAATCACAAGCATATAATTTGTTGTACTGTAGGAATAGAATATTAGAAAAGCAGGGTGGGTTATGAGCCAAGGGAAGCAGAAGGAGGGGCAGTGGATGGAGTGGTATCAGGGATAATGTGTTTATTCTCATGTAATCTGTACAGAGCATCATGATGTAGAGACTACAATTGACCCCTCCAGCAGCCCTGTGCTACTCACTGGAAACCTATCTAATTGGATGGGATGTGGATACCATGTCTGAAATGGGCTAAGCAACACTGGCTGTCCTCAGACCGCATGTGGGGAAGCTCCATCAGAGAAAGCAGTAATGGGGAATGGGGAAAACCCTCGGCAGACACTGATCGAAAGAAAGTGTTATCAAACATCAGTGTTACAAGCAGGACTTATCCTCTGCAGGGTTACGTGACACAGAAAGGAAACTCAAGTGAGGTGAGAACCAATTTCCTGTTGTCAGTCAGATTCCCATAGACACCTTAAAAAAGGCCAAACACAATACTCAAAGTCTGTAACCATTTTGCTTCAATTAGTTATGGGACTGTGATTTTTTTACTCCCACTCTTGCTGCTATTCATCCAAAATGGGACTGTGTCTGTTACTGGCAAATGAGGAGGTTCTTACAGAAGAAATGCTGTGAGCATAAAAAAGTTCTTGCTATCATGAAAGCTATCTAAAGGCATAAAGTTATTAAATAAAAAAGAGTAAACAGTTTTCTTTTCCCTAGCTTTCTAAACAGCTTTTGAAAGTCTTATCACCAGTGTGAAATCAAGCACACATTATTTACATTCTTGACTCATTGTGAGAAAGACACATGTGAAAAGATCCTCAAGTTAAAAAGCCATACATGACTACTCTGTCATCTTTAAATTCCCTATACATAGCACAACTGGCAGGATGCAAATATGAGGTATTCTAGATGAAAGCAGTAAAAATATGAAGATATTATTATCCACAAAATACACAGTGGTATTAATGATAAATATTTTAAGTCTAGTGAAAGGAGAAATCTGTAGGAATCTTTCTGTTTTAGTTGGAGTTGTACAGTGCGGTTTCAGAGTTCCAGATTCCGCTAAGTTCTCAGTTAATTATAGAGGTTTCTAGCGTTGAAATAATGAAAAGGAAGCATTTTACGTTACTTCTAGGTCCTAAAGGAATGAAGGGGCTGTCATCCTCTTTATAATTTCCTCTTCTAGAAAAGTAGCCAAAGTATGGAAAAAGGGCCATATTGTCAATGCAAATCAGCGTTCTGGCTTCCTTTTTTGCAATGAAATTTGCTGTCCTAGGTACTTTTCTTGCATGTTAAGAAAAGTTTTTTTGTTTATGGTGGTTTATATTTCTAGCTTTTTCCTGCTCAGTTTTTTCTTAAATAATCAAAGATCTTGAATATTGAACTAGAAAATGAGTCCTGTGTGAGAATAAGGTCCAAGGAATTAGGACCAAAAAGCAGAAATTGAGGTGGGACAAGTCAAAGGCTTTAAATTTACCTAATAGTTGTTTTGGGGGTCGCTAGAGTGAGACTGTATCTGTAAACTTGTAACATTAATATTGTGCTCAGGTTGCTAATTTGATTAATATTTTAGAGAAAAGCTTCTTAAATGTCTCTGACATGATTGCCTGTTGTGAGCACTGTGAATGTGTGCCCAAGTCTGTCCCTGCTTTTAAAGGCTACCCACCAGATCAGTGTTTTGCCTTCAGTCTGCCATTAGCTGTGGTTCACATGCTCTTCCGTTTTCCAGTTCTGACTGTATGAGTAAGCTGAAAACTGAACCTTTTCAGATGGGTGTTTTCTATGTCCAGCCCTCCCAAAAAGACATACTCCCTTTTAAAAAGATGAAGATTCTCACTGTTCATCATTTGGCTGTGCGTCAGTAGCTCTGCTGTAAAAGCCATTAATTGAGAGGTTGATGTGAGAGTTAGGCCAAGTCCTAGGGCTGCCTGACTGTGCATGACTAATAGCTTGCAATATTCTCCATGTGTTTCTGTCTGAGAAAGAGTTGTGTTTCTGAGATACAGTGTCTCCAGTTGGTGCTCTTCAGGCTGGGTCCTGCTTTGCTGCTTCCTTATTCAGGGCTATTTGGACAAACTAAGATCTGCCCTAATATTAGCAAGATTTACTGGAGACTGCATGCCAAATTAAAGGGGAAAAGTAAAAAGAAAATTAATGTACAGGTAACATGTTCATTTGGAAGATACCATGCAGGTTTTGGTTTTGCTGAGAGCAGGTTAATACAAGATGCTAGAGTACCTAAGGTTTTAATGATATTATGCACCTAAGACACAGAAAAGTCTGTAGAAGTGTGTCCAGCTCTATAAAATCATTTTCCCAGTGAAGCTGATACCAAGATAGATGACAGCCACGAGTGCTTGTCAGCTCCATGGGCTCGGTCCTCTGGAGTGCAGCTGGAACTGCAGCACCAGGGGGTTGATTATTGCCAATAGTCTCTGCTGTGCATCTGCTTTTTTTTGTTGTTGCTACTTCTCCCCCAGTTAGGTCAGTGTCTGCCTTTTTGTCTCCTTCAGTCTCTGTTTCCCATTTGTGAGCCTTAGGGATGCATATTGAATGAACCAAGGAAAAATAAGGAAGAAAATCAGTGATTCTGACTCATATCCCTGGAGCATTACTACCAGGTTAGACAACTTGTGTTAGGAGACTTTAGGGTGTTACTGGTTGCTTTTAGGTATCCTTTTTGAAAATTTTGATTGAAAGTAAATATGAAGATTAACGTTCATTGGGTTGTGGGGGGAGATGGGGGTTTGCTGATTCAGCTTCCTAAAAGCAGAAGATGAGTTTCGTTAGAGGGTGTAAAGCCTTTTGTTACAAGCTTTCCATGAATAGGTCAATAATGCCACCCATAAGCTAAACCAAAGGCATTGTGCTACTTGCTTAATAATTAAATGAGTTCCTCATTTCAGTCTCAGTATCTAACATAAGCTAAATCCAGCGAGCCCACCAGCTGTGTACTTGCTCGCAGAAAGTTACTGCTATGATGTTGTACTGAATTTCTCCCAGTCAACCCAGTCTTATTAATGCCTCAGTGTGGCATAAAGCTTCATTCATTATTCATAATAATCCAGTCAGAGGGCACTCTGAGACCTGATAAATTCTCACCTAAATGACAACAGCTGACAGGGCCTAGGGTTTTATAGCCTTTCTCTTGCCATAGCAAGGTGCTGTGGGCAAAGGTCCAGAATGATCCTCTACTAATGACCAGTGTGATATATGAGCAGCTGCTTATTTTCTGACATGAAGTCTACTTTGCTGAGCATCCAACTCGCCAGCCGTGAGTAGCAGATAAATATCTGACAGGCAATATACTTCAAGAGCAGGTCATGAAAAAAAATCTGTCTCAGGTGGGAGGGAATAGAAGGGTTAATCCTGTGCTGCAGCACTGCAACATCAACAACAACAAAAATATCCTGGGGGCAAAGAAATAATCAGAAGTCTGTAAATTCTGGCTGTGCTGATGTGGAAATGAGAATGCGATTCCTACTTCTGAAAACTCTTCCTTTCTGGCACCCAGAGGGTTGAATAATCGTGACTTTAGAAGCCTGTAAATTGCTTTATAAAAATCAATAATCATCTGCTGAAGGATATTAATTGCACTTTTTCACAAAGGGGAAAAGCTTCATAATATTTTATTGGTTTTTAATGGGCTCTTTGATACCACAGGAGGTAAGTGAAAAGCCTCTTTCTTTTGTTGAGGCACAGACCTAGCCTTTCAAAGGAACGTATGTACCTATTTGAGTTTTAACTTCTCCCTTGTGTTGAGGGTTCAAATTAAAAGCAGGTGGGGTCCTTTTATTTGGCTTGTCTGTCTTACTTTCAACAGTGATTGATTCTCTATTATATCATTTTACCTTTCCTAAGTTATGCCAATAAACATATGTCTTTTGCTGTGTTTTGTTGCCATGTAAATTTAGGGGTTAATTCTGGAAGTTTGTCTTTATTGAGGTTTAGCAAAAATAGGAGCTCCAAGTGCTTCAGAATGGTGCAGGACTGACAGGGCCAGGACTGATACCTTTTTGTTGTAGTGAGTACTCGTTTTTCAGTGTGCCTCATACTTGCTTTGGAAAAATCAGCCTTTGAGGCTATTTAAGGATGTCATTATTGTGTTTACCCTATCCACAGTACGTTGGGTCTCTAAACCAGGAGGAAAAGCAGTTGTTCTGCATACGGGCTTTGCTCAGCATGAATTTCTGTCCACTCCATTTAGCACCACTCGAGTGGCAACAACAGGCTGCTGTAGAAATCATGGAGACCTGGAAGTGAAAAGGTGGTTCTTGCCTGATTGAAGCTGAAGGCTAGAAGTTACACTTGTTTGATGCTGTGTTTTGATCCTAATCTTTTCAGGTTTTATACCACAGTAGCAGAGAGATCCACAAGGACGATGGGAATGATTTCCCCTCTTCCCTCCCACTGGCACCTTCTTGTTAGTTAATGGAGAAATGGACTCTACTTTGTTCCTAAATTGAATCAGCTGATAGGATACCACCAGTCAGGTGAGTGGAGTTAGGTCAAGTCCTTCACTCATTCTTATGCTCACATAATGTACAATACATTCTGGCTGTTGGAATAATTCAGGATGCAACCATTGACAGCTACTTCCATCATTCTAACGCTGCAGTACTGGGGCTTGCTTTTGGGACCAGACTGAGGGCTGAAGGCTACAGAAATTCACCATTTACTAGAATTATGGGAAGTCTTGATTTTCCTGTCTGAAGTCATTCTGAGAGCCTTATTTGGGCTTCTTTCGAGAGCAAGAATTTCTATTAAAAGTGACACAGACTATTTACAAATGAGGTGTGTCTGAACTATATGAAACCTAAACATATTCCAGACAAGTTTAGGCTTTGTTATGTGCAAGAGCTAGGTGAAAGCATTTCTGGAATCAGCCATGGTTGCTAGAGCAACCTGCGACTGTAACCAAAACATTCATTGCTCTTGCTGGGTTCCTCTGTCAGCCTCCTCTGACGCTTCTTCCTTCTTTCCATTATTTTCCTGTAGAAATAAGCAAAATATGACACTTGCTTATCATGGCCCACACCAGTCAGGATATGGGCTTGTTCAGCACAGCCTGACATGCAATTTGTCAGGCAAAGCTGTTGGATTCTGTAGTCATTCTCTGTTGTGTTCCCTGACATCTTGATTCTTAATTCTTCTTGCTGCTCCTCTGGATGAATAACGTTGGATGATAGGTTCTTTGCTTTGAGTTAGGCAGGTAATGGGAAAAATGTTCTAATGGTTGTGGTAGTCTAGGGAAGCTTTTTTATTGCTGTTTTTTCTTGTTAAGGTTGAATAGAAAGGTATATCATTAATACTTACGGCCATGGTGAATCACCTTTGTGATTTCTGTTGGCTATAGGTCAGATTGCCTCTAATGTGGCAGTCGCTCACTCTGGTGTCCATTCAGTAACTTTTAAGTTTCCAGCAGCCCCCTTTTTTTGTCTGGAGATTTCCTATTGCAATTTTTCAAATCTTTTTCTATCTAACTGTGACAACAGTGATTTTTCCTTTGTGTTTTTGCTTGTGGGTTTTCTTGGTTTAGTTTGGTTTTGGTTCTTCTTTTGGTATGATGTGCACGTTCCATTCCGTCTGCTTGAAGGACCTGGGAGTCACTTGTGTTTGGGCAACTCAAAATTTCCCTCTCCTGTAAAAGCAAGGACAGACAAAATATGAAATGGTTCTACAAAATACTCTCAAATCAAATTAAAAAGCATTTAAAAAGCAACTTTAATAGGAGATAAATCTGGATTTGTAAATCCGTTAATTGTGGCCTGTGCTTTTGAAAATCAAGCTCTGTATTTAAATGTAAGTATTGTTTCCTGTTGTTAAGATTGGAAACTGAATACATTTGTCCAAAGCTCTTAAGTTTTCATATGAAGTAATTTAATTAAAATTAAAGAGTGCAAAAGATGAGAGTAACCATCAAAGGTGTACTTGGAAGGAGAAGACAGTTCCATCTTTAATGCTTCTCCTTCAGGGTGAAGATTTTTGTTCCATCCTGCAGGCGTCGTGTCTACCGTGGTGTAGGAAATAAATTACTTTAATTCTCTTTAATTCCTGACTTATGGTAGGAGTCCCCATAGAGATTTAATGGTAAATATTTAACAAGAGGAACTCCCTTTCCCTCCCATGATCTCGTATTTTGTAAACTGATTAATAAGGAAAACAACATTTCCCTTCGGTTAAAGCCCTCAGTTTCTCACAGCTGGGATTTCCATTGCAGGGCTCTCCCAGTGGGCAGTTTGGTTTCCCTCCAAGTGGAAACCACACCATTTATTTGACAGGAAGAAAGTCTCACAAGAAGCCCTCTCAGTAAAGGGACAAAAAGGACTGTTTTAGCAAGCTGTAGGCAACATTTTTAGTTTTGGTCAGTGGTAGAGCTACTGCAAGGCTACTCAGCCATCTAATGCAGTTCTGTAATGTGCCCATGGAATTAACTCACAGAGTGGCTCCGACCTTCATGTCTTGGCAGTACACCCAAGCAAATACCAGGCAGGACCTCATAGCATTGCATCACTATTCACCTTCAGTTAAATTGGAACATTTGAGAGAGGTTGTCTTACCATGAGAGATATCAACTGTCTCTGGGCTGTCCCTGGATATGCCTTTCTTTGTATGAACTCCTCACGTGGTTCTTTTGTGTGTTTGTTTTTCAGGAGCCTCTTGTGTTACCATACCAAGCACATGCTCCTGGGAAAGACATAGTTTTCATTGCTCCAGCTTTCTCATCTTGGTAGTTAAGAGCTATACCTAGTTAAGAGACAAGAGAAATTCATAGCACTCATAGACATGCCTTCAGCCAGTGTGGATCTGACCTTACACCAGCTGAAGCTGCAACACAGCTGAACAAAGTGATCACACACAGATTACTGCCATGCTTACATATGCATCACAATATTCTTAGCAAATACTATATTTTTTGTACTATATGGAAGAAAATGAGGAAGAAAAATTGAATTCAGTAGAATTTCCCTAGATTGACACCTGGTCAATATGAATGGGTGCTTCCCCTGCTCTTCGTCATGACCAGAGGTGGGATTGCTTAAAGGTAGGTTCTACAGTATGGAGTGAGGCAGAGTATATCTGGGCAATGGGACACACCAGTGTCTCACTTTGATGCTTTTTGGGGGAGTTGCTTGTCTTGTTTTCTGTAGCGCAGTACTTCACAGTACTGTGATTTTTTTGTGCTGTGGGTGATTGGGGGCTTCTCATTCTGAATTCAAGGTTCTGGGAGATAAAAAGGAGAGTGGCTTTTTTTTTTTGGCAGTTCTGTGCTCTGTCTTCAGGCTCGTTGGGTGCTGGCTTTCATTGCAGTGCGTCAAGGCAACCGTCTGAGCTACAGTCCAAACAGGAATTCCTGCAACAACAAACCACTAATATCACACGTAGTTCCAGTTGTTCACATGTTCTCGTGCTCTGTCTTTCCATGAAATCTCGCTTGGCCAACCCACTGCCTTGGGCTAATAGTTTGTAACAAAGCTCAATCTCTAAAATGCCCTATATAAATGGAGAAGGGAAGATCATAAAAGAAAAAGATGAAAACATTTACCACTCTGGCTCCCACACCCCAGGTCTCTCTTGAGTTTCTTGATTCATTGTCTGGTTAGGAGGGCATGCAGTCACCCATGCTGCCTGGCTGCTGTTGCTCTCTCCAATGCTACTGGGTACCATTCATCACAGACTGCTGGCTGAAGGATACAGTGTCAATGCTGGCAATTGATCCAAGAAAACCTGCACATGTTATTGTACCTCACTAGGGGCCCTCTTCCTTTTCTGCTTTTCCCTGTAACAAAAAATTAACCCGTGAGGGGTTTTTGTTGAGATTGCAACAGCCAAAATAATGTCTGTAGGGGGAGGAAACATTCTGTGCTCATCCCATCCTTATGGCCTAATCTTTATTAGAGGCTGTAAATTAGGGCAAAAAAAAGAGTATTTGCTCTCTTCTAGCGTATCTGATTTAGAAGAAAGGAGATCTGTGGGGATTATCAGCTTGTAACAGTGTATATTCATATGATGAAACTGAATTACCCAGAAGACAAAAGAAACACTTGAGATAAAGCATTCATCTTTTGTACCACCGATGTGCATTCATGTGTTACACCTTGGGGCAAATCCCAGGCAGGCGCTGTTGGGGGGTGGAAATCTTGCTTTTTCTAGACCAGCAATCCTAGAAGTAATTATTTTTCACAACAACATACTTTGAAATAAGTGTGCTCATTCAGAGCCATAGGGATTTCATCAAGTGAAGTACTTTTAAATGGGGGCTCATGCTTTGACTAGAGCTGTATTTGGAAATCTCTGAGTGAGAAAGGAAGGCTCTATTGATAATTTGGATGCTCCCAGAGGGGGATGGGAAATATGGTAGGAGACAGTCTATGGGGCACCAATTTAAGTCTATCCCTAGTCAACTGAATCAGTGCATGCTTTGGTGTCCATTGGCTTGGGTATATGTTTACTTCCAAGTAATTTGCTGAATCAAGGCTGTAGGCAGTGTCCAGCCATTGGTCCCATAAGATACAATCCAAAAGCTGTTGGGATGTTAGGCAGTTTTGAGGGTTTTTCTTTATATGAACATTACATTTTTATAGGGTTTTTCATTTAAAAAATCTCAGCAAGCTAAGTTAGAGTGATTAATTAAATTTTACAGCTACCCTGTGCACTGAGTAAGCACTGCATTATTATTTTTTGCTTTAATAAAAAGCAGATGCTGGGTGCAGAAAGGAAAGGATTTTGAAGTGTGTCCAGTCAGCTGGGGCATCCCCTTCCCTCATTTGTAATCCCCTCTCTGATGCCCAGTAGGATCAGTATTGCTTTTTTTGATAACTAGATGGACAGTTTCATCTTCAGCATGCTGTAAATCACAGGTAAATTCCTGGAAGACAACCAAAGCAGATACATATCCAGCTCAAGGAAGAGTAAGTTCCCTTTGTACATACAGATAAACATTTACTTTGGCTTTTTCAGTCCTTTTCTCCCTTAAATAAGCAGATTTTGGAGCGCACTGTAATCTGCATGACTGTTTGGCCCTAAGGATGCAGGCCTTAGTAACAACTGTTGAGGAAGCCTTTGAGCCTTGCTGGATATAGGCTGTAACTGAATATAATCTATCCATGCTAGCTGTTAAAAAGAGCAGGTATATCCTTTCTTGTCTGCCTGTGTTGAAGGTGTGAAAAGTCCATGACAGTGAGCTCCCACGTAAGGTGTGTCAGAGAGAGGGGAGACACAGGGCTTCTTTTGGCTAGGCAGTTTCTGTGCACAGAAATCCTTGACTAGGGGATGCTCCTCTCACCTTGGAGAAGAATACAGGAGCATTTAAGAAAAATACAAAAAAGAGGTTATTGAACATGTAAAAAATAGAGCTAAAGTTTTCTCCATAGGCTTTTGTGATAAGAGTTCAAGATGAGGAGCATTCTAGCTGTGGGAACAGTTCCTATGCTTTGTGCTATTTTAATATGGTTTGTTAGGCAGGCAACAGATATCCTAAGTGAGCATTATGATTCTGGAATGGGTGGATATCTTGTGGTGGGTATCAAAAGTTTGTATGGACTTGGAGAGTGACTGGGCAGAATGGTGGAAGAAAACTTCATTAAAGGTTCTTAAATGAAAGGGCACAAAGGTCAGTTATAGAGGAGGTCAACCTCTCATCTGACCAGATGTGGTTGGTCTTTATGTACATAGATAATATTCTGTACCTTGCGATGGACTCTGTAAAGCTCTTGCCTCCAGGAGGAAAGAGTTGTACTTTTTGTTTAATCGTTGCAAGGAATAACTTGAACTGAACTTAGACAGAGAGTGGCCAGTCTAGAGGAGCTTTAATCTTTATTTACTGGCTGCTGCCCTCTCCTGCAGACTCTATATGAGATGATGAAAACAGAAGAAAACCAGGGTTCTGCCCCAACATATTCTCCTAGCTCAGCTGTAGTGACCTTTGATTGACTTCAGCCTTCAAGGAAGCAGACACATAGGTGGATGTAATCAGCTCTTACCCAGTGACTTTCTTAAGTCTGTGCAGCAAATTGTCACTGCTAATGCTGTTCCTGGGATACTTGTGCTCTGCAGCTGGCTTTTTGCTGTGAGCCAAAGGGAACCCTCTCCTGGCTGAGCCAGCAGAGCCATATGAAGTGTGTTGCAGCTGGAGGCTGTTCTTGGCATTATTTACGTTTAGCTCATTGAAACAACGTACCTGTCATCACGGGTGGTTTCTGTGGAACTCTATCATGTCTGCTCATAACCAGGCCAGCCTGGCCTCTACAAAGCCACTCCTTTATTCCACTGCACGTACAGGAGTTTTTTGCACTGTTGGAGTTCAGGGCTTTATGAAAGTACATCATGTGTCACGCCAGAGAAAGGCATGGGAAGCTGCACATGGATTTCATAGAGCATAAGAAAGGATAAGTCCTTTACTGCAGTCTAATGCAGCTTTGTTAGTGCATGGGAGGTAGTTTTCCTTCTGAGCCTTGGTAACTGTTACAGTTGCACGTTAATTGAGGTAATGGAAATGTTACAGGTTGTGGCACTGATTCAAATAAAGAGCCTGGAGATAGAGCCATCTTTCAGGCAGGCTGGGGACTGAGGGAAGGAGGACAGCTGCAGCTGGCTGTGAGTGAGAAGCTTTGTGGGCATGAGAGGCAGCAAGGACTGAAGGTCTGGAATTGGATCCCAGTTTCCATGGGGTACAGGTGTAAATAGGGGCCCGGTTCTGTTTGCTTGTTTCTGCAGTAGAGTGAGGGATTAGTGGAATCATGGACATAGGGACAAGCATCCCCCAGGTGGCGAAGGACCAAATGATACTGAAAGTAGGAGCAGTTGATTCCACTGTATTGGAATTAGAAGTCTTATTTGCTGAAGGCCCATAGGTGAACTGCTGGAATTGAGAATGACTGTGGAAAATCAGGCTCTAAAATGTGGCAAAGAGAGGGCTGGAAAATGCAAACCCAGCCATCAGGCTTGACTAGCAAGACTGCTTTCTGGGAGGGGAGGATATTTTTCAAATAGGAAAGTGCCACTGAGGTAATTTTGGCCACTTTTTAATATCTCAAACTTACCTAATTGAAATCTTTCCATTTTAGTTAGGTTTGCTCTTATTTGTTCACTGAATGCATTGTTTGAGGCTGAGTTTTACCATGATGTCCCACAAGCTGACACTTAGGGCTGAATAAAACAACTCCTTTGCATTTTTGGTAGGAAATTTGAAAGTCTTAAGCCTGGAAAAAGTCACAGAAATGCATATTCAAAGTTCTTTATAAAGTGAGAGACAATTCTCAGAGTTCTGATAGCATCTCTCCTATTCACCTTCTGTGTAAGTGCTGCTTTGGGACGTGACTGCCTGTAAGGGTCTCACTGGTGCAGGCACTGCAGGGCTGAACCTGGAGAGATGTGTTTGCTATCAGAAGACCATGGGACTCTGTGGTTTTTTGATTCGTGTTTCCTGGGCAGCTTTGGGAATGTCATGCCAAACCTTTTTACTTGTTTTGAATTGGCTTTGGCTGCTCAGAGCCTGGTACGTGGTACCATCTGCCCGGCCTATTGAATGTGTGAGGGTGTATAGCTGCTCTGGGAAAAAGGGACATATGGAAAATGATAGTTGGTGAATCCCAAGAAAGAAAAGTCACGGGAAACTGCCTAATTACCAAGGCTTAATAACTAGTGAATCGACAGTAAGGAGCTTGGTCCTGCGGTCCTGTGGCATAAATGTGTGATTACGTTAATGCCCCACTGCTACTGGGATACTTTTGTGTTTACAGGGCTTTCTCCGTTATTGCTAGAGGCCTTCAAATCCCAGATAGTCAAAATCTCTATTCAGTGCTGCCTGCTGGGCATTTAACAAGGGTCCTTGTAACGGGACCCAGTACAAGTACAAACATGAATGAAGAGTGCAGGGGCCACCACAGCACCACAGGCTGCAAGGTAGCCAAATGGAGGCAGCCGCAGAAAAGCAGGATAAAGTAGACAATGACCCTCGGTGCCTCAAGGCATTGCTTCAAAAGGTGTCAACACCAATTAAATTGTAAAGGCGCTGTCAGCTTCTGAAAAGTTATCTAGGCAGGGACAGAAAGTACAGAATCAAAGGGGCTGCAATGTGGTTTTGTGTGTCTCACTGCAGAGCGGGTGTACACATGCTCCTGACAGTGTGGGATCTGGCTGGGAGCCTCCTGAAGGCAGATCCATGCTTGGAGTGGAAAAGAGGCAAGACTGCTAGTGTGGGGTCCTCTGCACCGCTGGTTTTTATCAACAGCGAGGGGAGTGTTTAATAACACAAAACCAGGGTTGGTTAAAGAAAAAGCTGAACGTTTCTCCCCATCTGAGTCTGGGGTTAATGCGTTTAAGGGCTGGATGCGGTGTCTTCCCCGGTAGATTTGCTTTCTGTGTGCTCTGAGCATTGTAATAAATAGCATCTCTCAAATTTATCTTGTTCGTTGCTGTATCAAATTGCTCATTAGAAAAGGAAGTGATGTTTTAGCGGCTAATTTCTGCTGTGGTTAGGTACCTATACCTGGTAAAGTCTCATGCTGCCTTTTACGCTTTGCTCACAGGACTGTGACAGTCTCATCCTGTTCTTTCAAATGGCTGGAGGATCATGGTGGAGGTACGCATAGGCATTACTCTGTGCCTTATTGACGAGGCTGTTGTGATGCACACAGATTGATATTGTGGTCTTTTTTGGTGTGACAGTCTAGCTGCGGAGTCTAATGCAGAATGAGAGGCTGTGAATACTGAGCTGGGTGCTCATGTGTAGTGAGTGGGGAAGAAGCGTGTATCTTCTGTGTTAGTGCCTAAATTTCCGTAAAAGAAAGTGAAATACTTCACATATAAAACCGATTAACTGGTTTGTACAGAAGAAAGCTTCTAATTATAATATTCTCATCTGCTGCTGATATAAAAAATGCAAAAAAAAGTGGTTCTGCTTTTTTTTTTCCCTTTTTAAAGCCATCTTAAAATGATAATTAAACCAAGGAATTTAAGTAGTTGCTTCTAGTCTTGGAGTTTGCCCACAAAGCATTGTTATGGTAATTCAAATGGGAGTGATGTTGATATTAACTCATCTTCATAGGTATGCACCGTAAATCAAAGAGATGGTTCCTGGTTTTGTACAGTGAATCCTAAATATGCTATTTTGCCAAATCCCACTTTGTATTGTGCAAACTGTTCAATGAAAAATCAGTTTGGGAGGAGGAATCTGAGTTGGAAGGTTTGGGAAAGCTGTTGAACTGAAAAGATACGAAGCTAATGGTGTTCTGCTGCATTTTAAAAAGCCTTTTCCAGACAAGCAGGCAATTTGGCTGACTGTAATATATAAGCAGCAGTCAAAATTGGTGGAATACATTCATTTATCTAGAGATAAGTTTTTCTCTGACTAAACTTTTGGAAAGTGTTTATTTTTTTGTGATTTGTTATGTCCTTGATATTCATCATTGTTACATGTCCTGACACCGAAGGGGCGCTTCCTGCCAAAATTTGAAGGACATCAGAAGTTTTGAATCTCTTTGAGTAACGGCTCAATTTAGGAAATGCAACCTTCTCAAACACCGGAGCAGGAGTACTTTAGGGAGAAGGGGGGGAGGTGGTGTGTAAGTCAGGCTGTACGTGGCACTGCGAGGCAAACAGCAGAGGATCCCCGACTCTGGCTTTGCCAAGACCACACGCTTCCTGGCATGTGAGAGGACAGCAGGTGTGCTTTGTACCACCCATGAGGATGACTTCACAAGTGCTTTTGGGCAGTAAACCGTGCCCTGCGGCTGCCCCAGCTGTGCCAGTGGTGAGCAGCAGCCAGCTGGCCCGGCTGAGCATCCGGGTGGGCTTTGGCAGGAATACCCGGCTGATCTCCAGAAAACATCGCTAAGCAGCCCTGAGCCAGAGTCTTTTCCAGCTCTTAGGGCAGAGCTGGCAGGGGAGCTGGCCTCAGCAGCAGGCTTCTCTCTATGCGTGGGGATTTCCAGGCTTTGCATTGGAGTCAGGGCAAGCTTTTGGGAAAGACAGCATAGTGCAGCTGAGGTGTAATGCCTGGTCCTGGAAGCAGGTAATGCTGCCTGTAATTCAGCTCAGTTGAATGCACAGTTAGCAAGAGCATGAGTCCACATATACACATGCAACGAGCAGGTTGGGAGGAAACAGGAGTGTGCTTGGACGGATGCTGATTAGTATTTCTCCATAGATGGTGAAGAAAGACCGGACCGTGGCTGTGCTTTGTGTTGGGAATGGAAGAGAGTGAACGTGCCAAAGCTGCCATGTCCGTGCCCATCAGAGGTGCTGCTGGGTGAGATGCTCCCTGCAGGTGTAACTCAATCAGAAGTGATAGGGAAGGGGGATAATGGCATAAGCCATAGCTCAGTACCCATTTCATCCTGTGCATTTGTCAACTGTTGCTAGGGAGCTGCCTGGTGGGAGTGGAGAAGTGGGATGGTTTTTTTTTACCACCCGTAAACCGGTGTGTTGCAAATTGCCATTGTCCTGTGCAAATGGGAGAATCCCTCCCAGTGCTGCTCTGCTGCCAGATGAAACAGTGTGGCTGTGAGTGGGGCTGTGCTCCTGTTGGCCTTCGTGTGTGGGAGACAGCATGGATGCTGCCGCTTGTGTTTGCTGCAGGCTTCTCCAGTTTACAGGAGAAAAGGTTTGGTGTGCAGAAGGCGCCTGATTGTGGCAGGAGAGTAAAAATTAGCAAGGTTTTGCTGTGTTTGGGGCAGAGTTGCTCACTCTAATGCTGGTTTGCTCTTTACTGATGGGTTTTTCATGCAGAACAGAAGAGATCAAAAGATGTCATTCCCATATTGTGTTTTGCTCTATGAAGCAAAAGCATTGGGGAATGGCCAGAGTATTGTTTCTTTTGGTAAATAATAACACAGTCAGCAGTGCAGTTTTGCCCTTCTCTGCACCAAAGTGAATTGTGCAAAGTGTGATTCTGATTTTACCACAAAGCAAAATAATTTTGCTGCTTTAAAGATACGCCATGGTATAGGCATTCCTTAGAAAAATTCCTCCAGCTCTTTTTGGCCAGTGAGAGAAGTGTGACTGTTGTCCTGCAGCTGAGGAGTGCATTCCTTGGTGTCGGAGGGGTGCTTTGACTCTGCCCTGTCTTTGTGTGAGTGAAGAACACAGAAGATCTTACACGGCTGAGCGCGTTGTAAACTGTGTCACTTCAGGGTATCACCACTTAAACAACATCCTCATCATTTTTCTTTGGAAATGATCTGAGACAAAATATTGAATTATTTAGAGTACCGCTGGGAGAGGGAATTGATTCCTTGCTGTATCAGAGAGAAATAGCTGCTCTTTTGAGGCTTGATCCAAAGCTTGGAGAAGTCAATGAGAATCTTTCCATTGATTTCAGCAGGCTTTAGATCATGCTTTTATTCACTCATCAACTATTTCTCTTTACTTGGAATAAAACAATGCTTCCTTTCATTGCAAGATACAGAGTTTGCTGTACCTAAGAGAAATACTTTCTGTCCCATTCTGCTGAATATAAAGTCACTTATGGCCTGCTGAAATAAGTATCAAACAGCTTTCTGACGTCCCTGAAAGTCAGATTTAGCCTCTGTGCATTTGGCGTTCTTGTAGCATGTGCACAGCTACCTGCATACACGTTTTAAACTCAATATATGATTTGTGATACTGTCTCCTTTGCAAGTAATTCTTTGGAATAAGAACTTGCATCCTACTGTTCTCTTTCTAGGCTTTCAGGTGTGTTTCAGCCTCTTTACTGCAAAGGAAAAAGTATAGTAAACTTTCATTAGTTTCCGATTCCTGTGCTGTTCCTGGGAAAGTTAAGATGCAGCATCTGTTTTAGGCAGCACTGAAGCACTTACAGTGAAAGGAGCAGAGTTTCTGCAACTGCCAGCTTCTTTTCCAGCAACAACTTTTAAAAAGAGATGCAGAAGTTATTTTCTTGAATGCCTGCCTTGCATCTTCTCTTGTGCTATGTGTGTTTAGGCAATATTTAGCTACGTGGAAGCAGCACTACTTCTATGTCTG
The DNA here is from genome assembly GCA_032466535.1 of Forpus xanthops. Taxonomy (NCBI): domain Eukaryota; kingdom Metazoa; phylum Chordata; class Aves; order Psittaciformes; family Psittacidae; genus Forpus; species Forpus xanthops. Next base: position 70,591 of record JASSUY010017955.1, read on the forward strand.
TGTTCACAAAGGAGCCTGAGAGTAGATCAGTAATCCAGTCTGTGTTTGAAGTCTTTATAAAATGACTCAAAATTGGACCCAACACAAAATATAATAGTAAGACAAGTAACAGTGAGTGTCACACTCAATTTTTGATCTCTTAGTTTGTGCTTGAGTCAGGAGCACAAACTAAGTTTTGTTGCTCGCCACCTACAGTATTCCTGCTTCTGAGCTCAGGCTGCAGAATACTTGATGGCTCTTCTGGAGCTGATGGAAATGCAGTTTAGTGTAATTTGAAGTAAGAGAAGATGACATTCCTGTCATGTGGCTCAGCCTGTAGGGACTTCATATAGGTACCAGTTTGTAATACTTTAACATCTTGTGGAGCAGCCTCTGCTGATTGTCTTCTGGCATGCTGCAGTGAGCCACAGAAGGCAGAGCACCAGTGCTCTGTGTGCTATGCTTGCAGTGTGCTGTGATTGCAGAGGGCTTGCAGCAGGGTCCAGCTTCTGCACCTCCTGGGGCAATCCTTAACCAATGTAGGCCCTGGTGAAAGAGACAGGAATTACACAATTCATTGTAGAGTTCACTGGTAAATTACAAGCTTGCCATGTAACTTCCTATCAGATACGTTTTCTTGTCATGCCCTGTTTTTCAGTAGAGCAATATTTTCACTTTAATAATTTAATGGGTTTGGTACATTTTGCTTCTCATCCTGAAAGAAATGTTTTCAGCTCTATAGTTCCATCATCCAGAGGGGCTTGTAAACGGCAGATTTATAGCACTTCCAATAACGTTAGTCAGAAAATGGGTTGAATTGAATTGTAAACATTTCAGAATGTTAAGAAATTATGAAATCAAGATAAGATTATCACGACAGGGACAGTGTTAAAGCACCGCCTGTGAAGACTCCTGCTTTCGGGAGCTATCTTGACAGTTAAAGGCTGGTGAAGAGTATGGACCTCTTGGTCCATATTGTTTCTAGTATCCTATGATGCCTGCCTACACTAATGTAAAGACTGGACTGGATTGAAGTTATTTTTGGTTTTAAGATGACTGAGCTGAAAGAAGAGAAGCAGAGAAATGGCTTGAGAAAAATGCCAGATTGATTAATTTTATAGCTAGAAGGTTTCTGTCAGGGAAAAGGAGAAGTCATAGCTTATATCAAATTCTGAAGCTTTATAAATACTTGCTAATAGCCAATATCCACCAGGATCAACCACAGAATAAGTAACAGGAGCGCTGTTAAGTCTTGGTTCAGGTTGTACTGAAGGAAGCCTGATTGCTTGCACTGAGTTTTGGGAAGGATCAGAGCAGTCAAGGTTTTGTCAATGATTTTGCAAGAGAAACGAAGAGATTCCAGCAAGTAATCCCTCCAACTACACAGTCATAGGGCAAGGCAGGGAGGCTCTTGTATCAGGAGACCTTGCTGAGTAATTCTGATAGCCACTCTGGGGGAATTTATCAGCTTCCTTTCACAGTGAGCTTCATCCCTGAACTGAGAGTTAGCAGAGAGCTCATTTCATATTTCAAATGTGATTTGGTGCTGCAGACTGCATGGTAGCCTACTAGTGGCATGTAAGCATGTTGATATCAGTTTACCAACATGAAGGGAAAGTGTTTTAGAGGCAAATGAATCATCTTTGGGATAGGATAATTAATCTTTGAAAACCTAAACTTGCCAGGATGCAATTATTTAGGTCAGTGAAGTAAGAAGGATATAAACTGTTAAACATCACAGTAAGGACACAGTAAGCACTTTCCTGTTAAACAGCAAAGTAAACTTATAGAAGGTTTAATTTTCTGTGCTCTGTTTATTTTTTTTTAACTAAAATAGCTCCGAACTGAACACTTTAGAAAGGATTCTTTAGCACGTGAGAAGAGAACTATTTCTAATACAGCTTTGCACATTTTCTGTTAATTCTTTAAATTTGGGACTTACTGACAGGAGTCAGTGATTTGTGTAGTTGCTTAAATCTACTTTCTGTTTCAGTGGGTGACAGTTTTAGCAGATCCATAAGAGAGACTTTTTCTTCTGAAGAGCAAATACAAGATCAGTTATTGCACTGAGTGGTGGGTTGATTTTCCTGCCCCATTCTTGTGTAAGCTGTTTCTTTTGCCTTGCTTGCTCCCTTGCATTGCAGTAGAGATTAAGGAAACAGAGCAATTTTAAAGGCAAGCTGAAGAACCTGGTCTCAAAAGCAGGCTGCCTTTATTCTGAGGGTTCTTTTCTGCCAGTTGCCTTTTAGTAAGAATTTTCTGTTGATGCTGGTGACTCACATTTACAGTACTTATATGCACCATTCTGCATGATACTTAAACAGACTGAATTTGTACCAAAATAGCTTTATTATTAATCTTGATGCATTATTTCCTTGAAATATGAGGGTCAGAAGAAGATTACAAGTCCCCAATATTTGGAGATGTGCATGTGTGTGTGGATAGCCAGTAAGGACTCAAGCTAAATATACTGGGAATCATCAGGGTTAGCTGAGACTGGATCAGCTCGGCACTAACAGCTCTGCTGATATTTCCTCTTTGGATGAGAGCTCTCAGGGCTGAGTAGTTCTTAGGTCTCTTCAGAGACAGCACAAAGCCAGTTCCCAGATTTGTCTGCCTGAGAAATTTCTCCTTCCATAATAAAAAGTTTGGAGCATTCAGTGGAGTTAAAAATCTGTCTGTGACTGATATTTTTGTAAATGTGGAAAAAATCCAAGGATAATATTAGACTCTGAGACATGTTTTGTCTTAATTTTCTTTCTTATTTTTTCTTTATCTGGCTCTGTTTAAACTTCAGTAAAACTGTGATGAGTCCTGGCTATTTGCCTGACCTGACAGCTATAGATAGCTACGTTTTTATCCATTTGTAAGCTTAAAATATTTGTTTAATGAGCTGAAAATTAGGCATTTTTATGTTACTAGTGCCTACTATACATTTATAATTGGTAAGATGGAACACTATCTGTAAGTTTTTTTTCTTGTGTTTTTAGGAAAGTGTTCTGACCCGCATTTGTAGAAATTAAGTTTTTTACCATTCTGATTTTAAAAGGAAATCTAACAAACTTGATAAGCATATAATTACCTTTAGTTCCTTCCTTCCCTCCTATATAGAGTTAAATTTTAGTGGCATGATACTCTCTTAAAGATGTAAATAACTCTATAGCGGAGAGAACCACATTGATTTAATGTCATTTTTTTGCATATATTAATAAATGATGTGGGGAAGGATTAAAGAGCCCTCATTGACAATAGCTGTGATTTTTACCTGTGAAAAATGGTTAGAGTTTTGAATTGTGGTTGTTGTTGTTAGAATAATTTTTGCTCTGTTATCTGTTTCCATTTTACTGTCTTATATGCAGCCATTGTCATTAGAATCTACAAGTAATGAATTTGCTGTGTTGAGATGACTTTGTCTTTGGAAATATTCGTAATTATAAATCTGCATCCGTCCTTCTCCCCATCTTTGCCAAGCTTGGCATAAAAAATTTCATCATTATTTGTTGATGAATGGTATTCAGATTAGGTTGGGTTAACCTGATTTGGACCGGCTGCCGTTTTCAAATATATGATGATGAATTTCTTGCTACTGGAGTCCATTTCTGTAAAGAGAACCAGATCATTAGCTGGCAGGAAGTGGCATAGTTACGTTGAAAACAGTTTTCACTAATTGGTTATCTAACTCGGATTGACAAGGTTTCCAGCCTTGGCTCTCACTTGGACCAGATGCGATTTTGTCTCTCAGTATCAACTCCTGGTTAGATCTTACTGAAATGATATCCTGGTGAAAATTCCGTTTGTTCCACAGACTTAATATTTATCTATGTCATTAAAATTTCAAACAAATTAGGCCAATCCTATCCAACATTCAGCAAAGTGTCCTATTTTTGGTCTCCATGCCAACTCTCTGGAGAGGTGTCTACTATTTTGTACCATCATTACGAGCACATTCTGTTGTTACAGATAATAAACCCGCTCTCCTTTCTGTTGCCCCGATCTATTCATTTAAAAATTGTTTCATTTTTACAACACTGATGTTCTTCTCACCATCCTGGCAACCCTGGGATAACAGCGTAAATCAGTGAATTATTATTATTGTTTAAGGCATTTCTAATTTTTAATTAAAAAGAGAAGTCAGACTCTTGCTGATCACCTACAGGATTGTGTCTCTCCATGGTTACCTGTCACTCAAAGAGATCTAGCTCTGAGGAATGCTAATTAGCAGTGTTAAAGCACTGGTAATTGAACTGTGGAGACAGCCTGCAGAAGGAGGCTGTTTGCATTCAGCACTGCTTTGCCATTTAAAAGGACTAGTACAGTCATGAAGGTGTGGTGGATAAAAGCGAAAAAAGCACTCGGGCTGTAATTCTTCATTTTGACTTCAAAGTTGTTTACCAAAGTGTTTCCTGGAAACGAGTGCCCGCACCAAAAAGTGTCATGCGTAGCAACTTCACTGACAACCCACGCCTAGAAAGTGCACAAGGCCCTTCATATCTTACTTTTCTTGTTGCTCGGAACAGCCACTTGTAGCAGTGGAGCTCTGCTGCTGTGGGTGACCCATGCTGCTCCCTGTTCAGTGCTGGGGTTCCAAGCAAGAGGTGAAAAATTAATTCAACAAAAGGTGGAATAATGCACTTTTCATCATAGTGTTTTACAGGTGTTGTGGTTTAAGTCCAGTCAGCCACATAGCTTGCTTGCTCACTTCCCTGCCTTCTGTCGTGCCCCCCCCCCGGAGGATGGGGAGGAGAATGGAAAGAATGTAACTCCCATGGGTTGGGATGAGAATAGCCCAGTAACTAAGGTATAACACAAACCACTGCTGCTTCCACCAGTAATAATAATAAGGGAAACAACAAGGGAAGAGAGTACAACCGCTCACCACCCGCCGTCCAGTACCCAGCCCAGCAGAGCAGTGATCTAACCCTCTAACCCTTCTGGGTAGCTGCCCTCAGTTTATACAGTGGGCATGACGTGCTCTCGTATGGAATACCTCTTTGGTCAGTTTGGGTCAGGTGTCCTGTCTCTGTTTCCTCCCAACTTCCTCTCCTCCCTGGCAGAACATGCGGCTCAGAAAGTCCTTGATCAGACAAAACATTACTGAGCAGTAACTGAAAACATTGGTGTTATCACTGCTGTTCCCAGGCTGAAAGTCAAAAACACAGCACTGCACCAGCTACTAAGAAGGAGAAAAATGACTGCTACTGCTGAACCCAGGACAACAGGTTTGCTGAGGTTAGGCAGAATGTCTCTTAGTGCAGTAGAAGTCAAACCTACGCCTTCTATTGCAAGGACAAGGTTCTTGTCTGGTACCTTCAGTGGGCTAGATTTTTCTCTGAAGATAAGTATTTGGCATCTCCTGAAGATCCAGTACTGTTCTTAAAAGTACTCCAAAAATGAGGTAGCCATGTCATGCTGATTGAACCTGTCTTTGAGATCTCTGATTGCTCGTGCAATCTCTTTTTCTATTATACAGTTTAATGTCTCAAACTCTCCCCATGCCTTCAGAGAACTGCATGTTTGTTTAATTTAGCAAATATGAGCCGACTCTTTCACAGGTATATAGCCCAACAGTTACCTTGGCCCTTGGACTGTGATGTGACATGTATGCGAGTCATAAGTTTGAATAATCTGAGAATAACAAATAGTGATTTTGGAATGTGCCCACCAGCTAATAGATGAAATCTGGATTTTTTTTTTTCAGTTTAGCAGGTATGTGTGCATGTTTTAGTACCTGCAAGATCATGAATTGGTCATTTGATTGTATAAAGTGTACATTTGCAGCACATGACAGCTATACTCTATTAAGCTGTGAATATATGAAAGCTGCTAACTTAAGCATTTCAGGATACTGATGACTTCTGTTAAAACATGAAGATATGATAGTGCAGGAAGTGTCCAAGTGTTATCTTTACTGATGAGTTAAAATCCCTTTTCTCTTATGTGCAATGTTTCTCCTTCCTGTTCTCAAGGAATAAAACTGTGACTCCCAATCTCAGTGAGTCCAGGACTTCATGCAGATATTTCAGTGTGCAAGACTGAGTGTTAGATGGGTAGCACGCAGGTGCTATCTTTATATATTCCCACCTTAATGTTTATTTAACCAAAACTGTTCCTGTGTGAGCTGTTCCCAGTTTTTTTTCATTCTTACTGCTTTGCGGAGAACCATATGGATGGAAATTTTCCATGTTATGAGGAAAAAAAGGTCAAAAGTTTTATGTTCCTGAAAGATTATGATGGCAGTTGAAATCTAATATTTTCCAGTTCGTATTATATCTGGAGAATGGTAATGCTGACCTGAAGGGCTCTGTGCCAGCATGTTTCTGCCTTGCTCTTTTCTTTCTAAATGGGACACATTGGTACGTTCACCACATTTCATTTCTCATAGACAGTTTGCGGGATGCGTCATCTCTTTTAGCCTCCTGACCATGGCCTGTGCCAGGTGGGTGGAGGAGGTCACACACATACCTTTTCACATGATTTACACTTTGTTGTTCAAAAATACTAGGGGAAAAATTAATAATCTGAGGTGTGCTCAGGAGTACAATGGCACACCGCTGATTTTCAATCTGAATCATCTCAGACCATTGCCTAGGGAGCAATGGCTCTTTTCACTTATTTGCAGGTTGGGTTTGAAGGGGTACTGTCTTTATCTCATTTATGTCAAGCTGTTATCTCTTTAGCCTTCTTGTTGCTTGTGACTTTTTGTCTCTGAAATGCTTCATGCATGCTAGCACTCATGTGAAACACAGGCACAGAGCAGTGTGTGGTCAGTGTCGGGCATCACGCAGGGTCCACGCTCAAGTGGAGGGTACTGCGCAGCCGTGATTTTAATGGGGCCTTTGCAGCATGGCGCAGTGCCCCATGGACATGTGGTTTTGATGTCAGTCCAACCCATCCCTGCTGTGGGGCTCCCTGCTTGGTATGCTTCGTGGGTGCCATGGAGAGGCAGGGGTGCTGACTTTGCTGCTGCTTGCTGGGGCTGGGTGCCTGCTTGAGTCTCCAGTAGCTGTGCCCAGACCTCTGTGTGCTGAGGGGCACCTGAAGGTAAGAAGGAAGATTGCCCCTGGCTCTCACCTGTCAGTTAAGCAAACAAAGAAAGTCAATCTCAGAAAAGGAAGCTCTGACGTGGTTACCCCAGAGGAAGCCTGAAGTAATTTTGACAGTCCAGGCATCATCCAGCCATTGAGTACCTAACATTATTGATCTCCTAAACTTGAAAGCCCATTAGCTTGGGCGTAGGTTGGTGTTTATGTAGGCCACATAAAGCCTTTACTGAGAATGGGGAGCAGTGGCAGAGGCTGATGGAGTGGGAGGTGATGTAGTAGGGTCTCCAGAGGCACATGGGCCCCCATGGCACAGTGCCTGGTTGTGAGGTGCTGTTTTTTCTGCAGCAGCCCATCATGCTCTGGAGCAGTGGCACTGCACAGCTCTTTAATTGCAGTGAGTCTTTTCAATACACAGTGTGAGTTTTGAGACTAGACCACCACTGACATATCAGTAAATAGACTTTGAGGTAATTTAAATCAGATAGCAAACCTACTGCGTATCCCATTCATCTAGCAGGGCAAAATAGTATTGTAAGACCTGTGTTTGGACATCTGGGATGGCAGTCACCATGTGTGTGTCTGCAGCGCTGCAGGTAAAATGCCGTGCTGAAGCAAAGAACTTATTTGTCTGTGGCTTCAGAGGAAGTATATTCAAATGTGGCTTTGCTTTTTCTTGGAAGTCTCTGGATAATTACACCAGTTAGATTCACGCAGAGGAGCTCACTTTTGAGCTCAGTTTCTAAGTGTGCAAACCTTTCCCAAGTGTCAGGAGCAGAGGAACCATGTTTGTGTGGGGAATGTGATAACATGGAACACTGGACCGATAGGTGTTTATTTTATTCAGTGTTAAGAAGAGAAAGTATCTGAATTGGGAAAATCAGACAGTGGCTGTATTAAACTGGTGTTTCTCCTGTATTGATTTGCCAGAAAAAAAATGTTGGTGCTACCAACAAACCCCAAGGCAAAAAGAGCAGGTGACTTAGCTGGTGTCACTCAAGATGTGAAAACCAGAGACGAGATGCTAGTTGTCTGGAATGTGTGCTCTGTTCATTAGCCCAAGCTGCCTGACTACAGGCTGTTAACAGACACACATAATCAGAGAAAGAAGAAATCTGTTGATAAGTTATTTGTAGCTGCCTAGTCTTTTCCAGGGCAGAAGAGCCTTTCACTTAGAAGTTGTCTGCAAAGGGATGTTTCCTCTTACAATTATGCAACGTAATAATTATATTGTGTTCACAGCAATTTAATTTGAACTGCAGATAGGTATTTTAGTACTAGGGAGTTGCATCAGTGAGACTACAGGGGTTTGGTGCTCAGTTACAGCAGTAAAATTGCCTCAGTAAATCTCACCTGTGTTGACAAACCCTTAGACAAGCAGAGTGGTTCCAATTTCCCATGAACAGATGCATTTCAGAGCACCCACTTGCCCGCAGTTGATGACACTGTGATTTGGACTTTTGGAGCAGTGGTGTATGCAAACACACTCAAAGCAGCATGTGGCTGAATTTCATACCGGCTGTGTGTGGTGTGTCGTTGGGTACATTGCTTTATGAATTGGGCCAAGAAAATGTGTAGAGTTGTGCTCACAAGAAAAGTTAATACAAGGGCACAGCTGGTTTTGAACCAGCAGTGTTTCTTCAGAAGTTTTTATACTGGACTACCCTCTTTCAGCATAAAGGTTGCACCGTGTCCATTTCAATTTGAAAAGGCAGAGGACCCTGAAGGTTGGATTCCTTGCTCATGTAATTAGTGTTGCTCCATTCTCTTCTGCACAGTTATGTTCTCACCTAATACTGATTGTTTTATGGCAAAAGAGCTGTAAAAGCCTTCCACTTCTGCAAGTGAGCAATATGTAACTGTACTGATCAAAAATTGCTAAACAAAAGCACTAAGAAACCTTTCCTTCCTAATTGCTAATCTGTGTTTGCTTACATGTATTGTGAGTATATTTAGTGAAGTTGTTGAAACAGTGTGAGATGAACTGGATTTGAATGTCAGTATGGGGCACACTTAGTTGCTGTATACAGCAATACCACACAGAGTGTGTGCCTCCATGTTTGGAGGGTTATTGCGGTACGTGCCAACCTGATGTAATTCGTTATCCTGTTCTAATTGAGTCTGCTCCAGAAGTGGGAAGGAAAGGCAATATTTAGACCTGTCATGTTCCTCAAACTACTGCTGCTTGGTGTCTTCATGTGATGGTGTTGGGTAAATGGTCCCTGGTGGATGATCTTGCTGGAGGCTGCCAGGCAGCTGGAGTTTATCATGACAAGCTGAGGCTTGCTTGCTGCAGCAAGGGTGCTGCTCATTACTGATCACTGCAGCATGTGATGCTGCATAGGCTGCCTATACTGTGCCAGGAAAGGGATGCCAGCCCCCTGGTTTTCAGCCCCTCAAGAGTTTCTCAGTGGCCTTATCCCCTGCCAAAGTCAGCAGGTAGATATGCATGACTTCGCAGGCGCTGGACCGTGTGCAGTGTGGATATTTGCATTTCATTCTTCATTCTGAGCTGTGAGGGCAGATCTCGCCCCATCACCTTTAATATCTGATTTAAATACCAGTTTTTCTCTTCTGATTGTTAAACTACTCCTAAAATAGACTTGGAAACCAATTTGCAGTTTTGTCCCTGGAGCTCTCACCCTGGTAGTGGGACAAGGGGCTTTGTGTCAAACAAAGATGTCTACCTCTAGCACCAGACTCAAATAAAAATGATAATAAAACACTTTTAAGAATGCATTTCACAGTTTATCTTTAGTGTGAATTGCTTCTTACACTGTGAACCATTTGGACTATAGGGCTGAGAATTTTCCTTTGAGTCCATCCTGGGTTACAACCAATAAAGGTCTTGGAGCAGAGACAGCAAGGCTTCTGCCTGAGCTCCAGAGAATGTGAAAATGAAGCTCTGATGAGGATGTCTGTCCTATGACAGCTTTCCCAGCAAAGCAACAAACTGGCCATACTCTGGTTGAGCACTAGAGACCCTTGGGGATTCTACTGTGGCATGTACTCACTTCCTGATTAACTATACCTGCTGAAAAAGCTTTTCTGTTCTTGGGATCTTATGAATTGCTCCAGTCTGAAGGATTACATTACAGAGCAGTTCATGAGTATGGCATTTCCTGGAACATATTTAAAGAAATATGGTGCAAGTGCATATATTGGCATACAGTCTTCAACCTTACTGTAAATGAAATATTAGCAAACCCAGAAAACAACCCCCATCAAGAAAAACTCCCAAACCATTAAGGGTCTGTAAGGCATCTCAAGCTAGGTGTGGGCTATGTCATGAAACACATTTCATTAGTATAATACTTTCAGCTTGCTTCTGAAATCAGAGTTCAGATTACTGTTGTTCAGCTACGCATTTTCTAGGTTAATGCTGACATTAGCACAATAATACATCTGAAGAGATAGATGTTTCTTTGCAATGAAATGTGGAGTTCAGACAGATTACCCACAGCTCTGTGACTGCACAGTTTGAAACCCTCGTGTTGCATTCACCAGGCTCTTCGACTAGCCTGTTGAAGAGCAGCTTTGGTTTTGTGAATATACTTCAAACCTCTGGCTGCTCCATAGCTCAAGTACACCTCTAATATTACTTTTTTTCTTAGCCTATTGGGTCTGGTGGGATTTGTTTCCATCACCTTCCATGGCTGCCGGTATGCAGACAGGCCTATATCTGCTGGCAGGTGACTTCTTTCTTCCTGCACCTTGTAGAGTCCTGCAAGGGCAGCTGCAGCAGCATAGGAGAAGAATAAGTGTTTTGGACCAGAAAACACGAGATGGAGAACTTGAAGCAAAACTTTTTCAGACTTCAGCTGTAACTGAAGCTGTGTAAGTAAGCTCTTGGGGGATGGCCTGGTGAGTAGAAAGCTGTTCACAGAGAAATGTCTTTGGAAATTCTCAACAGTGAGTAAACTGAAGAGAGGTGTGGGTTTGGCATAGAAGCCGTGTTGCTTATCACCAGGGAGAGTAGCTAAACTGCAGTACATACCTGATTAATTTGGTCTATATTCTTCAGGTGAAAGAATGAAAATTCACAAATACCAGGTTTCATTTGTAAAATGAAATTCTCCCTGAATTACTTACCTCCACTTACCAGGGCTGAACAGCAGTGCTTACAGTGAAAGTACTGCTTCAGGCTTACCATAAGTCATTGCTACTCATTAATAACACAGGACTTGTCTAAACAACCAGCTGCAGGTACATATAAAACTGGAAATATCAAGAGTTATGAAGGCTGTAGACTGGTGCTAAAACCACATCATTCTGTGACAACGGAGGTGGGTGGCAGAAGGGTGGTGCCAGCCTCACGTCTCCCCTGTAGGAAGCAGCAAGCTGTGCAGAGGCAGCAAGTCAATAGTCACACACTCTGTGTGCCCTGAAGGTGTATTTTGACTGTTAGAAACCTATCTTTTCTGGCTAAACAAAATTGCTAATGGTTCCTGCTACTACACTGTGGCACAAATAATGTTAACTTTCCTAAGCCATGATGAATAGTTTTCTCCTTTTAAGCGGCTGGTTTTAAAAAGATTTTATCCATCTTGAAGCTTGGAAAAAATTGAATAGAAAGCCCTGATGAAAAGGAGAAAAGTACATAGGAAAACAGCCCTATATTGGTAACAAATGTGAATGAATTACATAGATTTTTTAATATTGCTGCTGGCCACTTCTTCCTTGAAAACTAATTGAATAGAGTAACATCAACTGCCTTTATTTAATTGTTTTTTGAGCAGTCACAGGTTGCTGTATTTCAGACTATCTACCAAGCAGGTGGTGGGTCTTATTCTATAGCTTACTCTTGTATTACAAGCAGACACAGGAGACTGGTTTGGTGAAGACATTGTGAATGGCCTACACATACTTTGGCACCAATTAAGGATTATTTCCCCTACTCGTGGGGGTGAGAGGCCTCAGGTTTTAATTAAGACCCCACAGTCCTTGATATCATGCAAATATAAGCTAGTGTCTTGCTGTTGCATGGGCACAGCCCTGTATCCATGGTGAGCATCAGTGGTATGGAGGAACCTCCTTGAAAGCTCAGGGGTTTGGCAATGGGACACTGGCGACAGGATTGCGCTAATTGTTTGCAACCTTACTGCCCTGATGTTTTAGATCTAAATAAATAATGAGAAAGAGGAGAATGGTTCATTGTACCTGAAGCTCTTTGGAAAATGGGGCAAGGAGAGGCTGTGCATGGATGCACTTAGTTTTCTAGTTTTTAGTAATTATTCTAAGGTCCTTTCCAACCCCAGCTATTCTATGATTCTGTGATTATTGTCACTCCCATTTTATAGGCAGAAGATGGAAAAAATGAAGTAAAAACCGAAGGTTCGAATTGCAGTGTCTGTGACAGAGCTGAGAGCAGGCTGTAAGATTCCTGAGCTTTGTGCCAACCCGAGCGATGGTTTGAAGAGGCAGGGTGTGCTCACCAGCAGGAAGAGGCATGCAGAGCTATAAAATGAGCAGTGTCCATCATCCCTATGTGTCACTGTGCCAGAAGTAACAGACTCTTCCCAAATCTACAGCCAGCCTGAAACATTGCTCCCCAGAAAAAGGTATTTTTTATTCACTAGAATGAAGCACTAAGTTGCAATAATTGGATTTTGAACTTGTTTGCCAAGACTTCAAAATGTTGCTGTTCACTCTTGCACATTTAGACTGTTCCCAGCACAAATCTGGGAAAGGCAGTATCAAGATTTAAATTGTCCATCTGACTCAGACCAAAGGTTTGACCAAAGTTTTGTCTCCATGTCAATCTGGGAGGACAAGGTGGCTATCCAGCTGCTATAGACTGAGCTGACAGGTTCAGTTTTTCCCTATTTAGGCTCTTCCCTGTCTGTGGAAGACTTAACTCCTCACTGGCACTAGGGTTGGAGCTGAGATTGTGTGTCTCAGATCTCTTGTTACCCTCTTCCCAGCCAAAAAATGTTCTACTACTCAGTGTCAGCTAGAAGAGCATCCAGAGGGAAAGAAACTCATGCAGAGAGTACCCTGCTGTGGTGATTTGGGCATACTGCTGAAAGTGCAGACATGGGTTCAGGGTCCTTCCCATCCCTAGAGAGAAGAGTAATTACCAAGTTAGCAGTGTGTAAGTGGCCTACGTAACCTCCTTCAATTTATAGCAAGCAATTGTTTTCCTTTCTCATTAGAATCACTTGAAAGTGAACTACACTATTGCAGCAGGAAGGCAGGCAGGAGTTGTGCTTCTGTGCAGAGAGAGTGAAAACAAAGTTGGACTCAAAGAAATCCTACCCTTGTTTTCCAGTCCAGTTTCAGACTGAAAAACAGTCCAAGAAGTGAACATGCAGCAGGAGATGAAGCTGCATGGCCCATGACTTTTAGAAGAGCCGCAATTGATTTTGCAGGTTTTCCATCAGTGTGTTGGTGCAGGCAGTGAGACCTGCACAGGGGCTCGCTCCAGGTCCTCCCCTGTGTCTCTAGCAGGTGTTGCAGGGAAGCCTGGAATATCCGAGCCTCGGGGGTGATTTAATTCCTTGATTCTGCACTGTCGTATAATCTCCATTGTTCTGTCTTTTCCCTATGAATATGGCTTCTGACAGTATGTTCGCTGCCTTTTCCGTCAGGCTCACTTGTGCCTTGCTCTAGGGACGAGTGACATAAAGCCCTTCTTGCTCAACAAGAGAGGCCCCTTGTGCTGCCATTACAGAGCTCTGACTGAATGCAAAACCCAAGCTGGTATTGCTCATACTTAATCAATTGTGTCACTGCCAATGGTATTGGTAATTCCTGAGTTGTGTCTGCTAGGCAGGCTGGGAGAAAAATAAGGAATGGTCAGGAAGAAAAATCACTTTGCAACAAGCAGACACGCAGAGCCTGAAATGGCAGAAATTTACAGCATCTCCTGCTCGGGCCTGAGACGAGATGATTTTCCATGCGGTGCAAGGTAAGCTCATCTTTTTACTGTTGTGCTGCTTTCCTCTCTAAATTTCAAAAGTCAGAGTTTTCACTTCTGTGCCGTGGTTGAAACAGTTGATTTCAACTCTCTCATGTTGCCAAAATATCTGTGCTTCTCATGGTAGTGCTGTTGCTTCTCAGAGCAATACCTCTGTTACTGCAGATTTTAATTACTGCTCATTGAGAACAAGATAAATGGAGCTTGAAGTCCACAGCCTTAAAGCTATCCATAGACAACCTAACGGTGCCTGTTACAGTGCTTAGATGATGTCAGCCGCATGCTATTTACTTAACCTATAAATGTCACTGGCGTGATTTGTGCTGCTGAAGAAGATTTGGAGAGAAATGCTAACATGCAGCAAAAGAAAGAAACCTCTAAGGAACAGATGGACAGGCAGGATTTTCACACTCACTGTTCATATGTAAGAGCATGGAGAGCCCATATTTAAGGCAGCAGATTTTTGCTAGGGGTGAACACATCCTGCACATCACTTGGTGTGTGCACAGGAACATGTCTTCCCTCTGCACTTCACACCCATCAGTGGAGCCCTGTGGGAGCGCGGTGGGTGTCAAGTGGTGCCAGGTGGGTGCCAGCTCCACGCCTGTCAAAGTGGTTGTCCCAGCAGCACAGGTTAGGATCAGTGTGGCTGGGCCGGGAGAAGAGCAAGCACCCAGACAGGCTGCACTGCTCCTTTGAACAGTGCTTGCCTCCTGGCAGGCACATGCTGCAGGTTCTGCTGCGGAGCTGCTGGCTCATGCTGTGGTCTGCCAAGGATGTAGAGCACTTCCGAGGGAGAGGGTGGGGCTGCCTTCACCAGCTTTTGAATCCCAAGTAGGAATTCTGCGCTTTGGGCTGGGTAAAATGAGGTCTCATAAACTCTTCTGCACCGGTCTGCTCTCAGCCTTGGTTAGCTGGATGGACTCGTGGCCCCCTGAATGCATCTGTGTGCATGCTGCGGTGTCAGAGCTGAAGGGGTTTTGTCCATGGACCAGAAGACCCAGGCGAGGCTTTCCAAATGCCACTTTGAGCTCTGGGGCTGGATTGTCAGCTCTGCCTGCCAGCTTTTCCTCTGAGCAGTGGGCTGCCTCTGAGCCCTTCTTCCAGCACAGGGGAGGCCTTCTCCTCAGAGGCACCATTGTTCAGAGCAAGGGATGGACAGAGTTTGGACCAGAAGTTCTGGGTTGTTTCTGGTTTATTTTCTATTACTCTCCCAGGAGGTGATGAGACAATTTAGGTCAGTGGCAAGGCAAGGCTGGGACATTTTACGTATAGCTGCTGTTTGTGCATCAGTGTGTCACACAGCATGCTCCGCAGCCCGTTTTCTTTCTGGAGGGGTGGAATGTGGGGAAAGATACACCCTCTGAATTTAATTCCTGATTTATGTGTGTCAAGCTGGGTGGATGGTTTTTTTTTGGTTTTTTTTTTTGGTTTTTTTTTTCCCTCTTTTCTTTTCTTTTTTGGGAGATAAATTTATACTTCTTTCTGGTCTCCATGGTGTTTGATGAATTCATGGTGCCATCTGCTGATTATAGACGGAATCAGCACCGAGTTCAAGTTGGGGATTGCATTCTGCGCTATTTCTACATAAAATTTATGTGATTAAACAGCAGCTTTAAATGTGGAAAGAACCAGATAGCAGGGATTTCTTTTTTTCCTTCGTTTGCACTAGAAGAGCTCAGAAGCTCTAAATCTGCCTGACTGCTCTGGGGTATGGGTCTGCCTCTACAGGGGTCAGAGCGGTGCTTTTGAAATCTCACCCCAAATGTAGAGCAGAGCCCCTTTTTCCCCTTCTTCCTATGCACAAAGCATTTGTATGCCTCTGCCACTGCTCTGCTCATCAAAATGAGAAATGGCTTTCAAAACCATTTTGAGCTTTTTGGAAAACTGGAAGATTGTGGGTTTTTTAGCCTTTAAAAAAGGGGAGCAATAACCAAAGCCAACAACCGTTCAAAACATTCTGGTTTGAGTCTGTTTGTGAAGCAGACGGATTCTTTCCCCTTGAATCTGGAGTCAGCAACAATCTGATCGTGTGGCCAAATATGCAATTTAACAAAGCCAAGCAAGGCACCAGTGAGAGAACTGAAGAATCGATCTCGGCTGTCCTTACAGACAATATTTCTAAATTTCAGATTTCAAAAGGCTCCACACATTTTGATTAGAAATCAAATAAATAACTTTATAGATAATTTGCTAGTTCTGTTGACAGCACGTGAACGGGAATGAACTTTGTTCCTGCAGATCTCTTCTCCAGCTTTAACTGCTGTCTCATGCAGTTATTGTCTCTTCAGTGCTGTCTGCTCATTCTCTCCCAAACTGTTTCTCCTGAAGGATCCTGCTCTTCAGGAGTCTGTTTCCCATCCCCAGGCAAATGTACGGCATTGCCAACCTAAGAACCTGGCAGTTGACCTGGAAAAATAGGGTATGGGGCTGGAGTTAGAGATCCAGGACATCTTCATCCCCAGGTGGGTCCTGCCTTTTGAAGGACTCTGTGAGGAGTGAGCAACAGAAAATATATGGGGAAAAATACAGGCAAGTAGAAACATCTTTAAAAAATATGAGTCCGTAATGCAAAACAGACAAGGGGCTTAATCGAGATACATTGGCTTTGCTTCTGAAATACATAGTTCTTTATCCTTTAGAAGAAAATGCAAAATGTGTTCTAAATGGCAAACAATTTCCACACACACCTTTAAATCACAGCCCCTTTTTTGTCCTTTAAGTACAGCGATTGCCCCTAATAGCTTGCCAAATGTTCCTAAGGTTAATTGATAAAATAGATAACAGATAATAGTATTCCATGTAGTGGTGCTTTAGGGAATACTGTGAATATTGAGGTAATTGGAGAAGTCTGTAAGGAGGGGTCAGGTGTCACTGAAGGGGAGTCAAGGTAAGATTAGAAAAGCTGAGCTGCAGATCTTGGGAATACTTGATAAAGGTCAGAACTAGCGGCCACCGGATCACTTTATCTTGAAATCCTGAGTCAAATAAAGAAAGAGGAGTGCAGAACTAGAGCAGTACCCGTCCTTTCTGACACCTAATTATTCTGTAGGTACTGTTATTTTAATAGAATTAGGCATCAGTAATGGCAAAGCAGCAGACCCTTCCTTTCTTTGTCTATCTGAAAGATTACACTGCATGGCAGCAGTGCAGTGGCATGCTTAGAGATGGGCACAATAGACGGTAAGGAATAGTTTAGATAATAAATAAGTAAGAAATAAGTGGTGGCTTCTCTCCTTCTCACTTCTGAACAGTTAGGTTTAGCTTTGCACAAGCTGTTAATGACAGGTAGTGGGGAGCCAGCTATAAATTAAGATCTAGCTCAAATTGTACTGTAGATGAACAGACAGTATTTATATGAAGAAAGTTTGGAATTTGGAGGGTCATTATTTTTAATCCAGGTCAGACCTGTTAAATTCAAGTCTTTCAGTAAAAACAATGTAAGTGGGAGTTTTTAGGTTTACAATGTGCCTTTTTAATCCCACCCCAGGGATAAACACAAGGAATATTCTTGCTTTCTACCAAATGTAACAGGGATGGGTTAGAATTACCTACTGCTTCTCAATTTAAGAAAAGCTAATGCTCAAGTTCAGCCTGCTCCTGTTTGCAGTCTAAGCTAATTTTAGCAAGCATTTTGTTCAAGTCATAAGCAATTTGGTGTAGCTGTGTCAATGTAAGCAGGCTGTAAGCTATTGTTGCATGATCTGTCAGGAAGGTCGGATTCACATGTGCAATGGTGGGCAGTACTCAGAATGTATTCGTTGGTACCAAACATAGGCAGCAAACTTGCAACCAGCTTGAGGTAGAGATTGCTGTTCCTCAGTCTGTATAGGGCTCAGCACAACAGAACCACAAACCCCCTGTGTTTAAAGAGTAATAATCATGTTTGCTGACTCCTGGGCACCACAGTCATGAAACAGGACTGCAGTAAGGGTGGGACTTGAGGCTGAGGTTGGAGGGGAGAATGGTTATAATCTCCAGGAGTTTGTAGCACAACCTGACAGCAGATGAATAGGGATTTGAGAACACAAGGAAATGATTGAGATGTTATTGCATAATATGATAGTCAGTAGTTTTGTAACACAACTTCTTATACGGTTGTCATGCTTTTTTGGTAGAATATGTAGCAAAATTAAGCTTCGTATGAGGAGTGCGGAGGAGGAAAATGAAATAATGTGTTGCATGTCTATGAGGGATTCCAGTTGGAGAAGGAGAAAGCATGAAGGTGCTAATTTGAAGAAGTAATTAGGGGATAATGCCAGCTGAATCCATAAAGAAATTAAGGAGGCTGTAGTGGGGATAAATTAGGATACATGTTACAAGTAAAAAAAAAAATGCAGGTTACATTTGTTGTGAGAGGATATGTTGGGCTGATGATGGTAAGAGGCTTTGGTTTGTTTATTTTCCCTCATCAGTTTTCACAATGACAGTAGTGGCTACAAGAAAGACACTAACCAAAAAACCAATTATCCTAGCACCTGCGCTCTCTTGGTGAGGTAGGTATGTTTAGTTTGATCAAGGATCCTCTGAAACAGAGATGAATTCCCTGTCTATAATTATGGAGGGATGGCTTCAAGTCCTTCAGTCGCGTCGGCAGTGTGATCTTTGGAAATAGACCTTCTCCACCTGTTTTGTGTTAGAACAAATCCACAAAAAGTATCGGGTGCCCCGGCGATTGGTGGAAGCCACTGCAGTGCAGAGGGGCTGGATATTGTGCTTTCAGTAGTTTCCTTAGGGCATTAGTCTGAGGTTTTAAGTCACGAACTGGACCTCTTACAAACCCACGTTGTTGGAGTGTGCTTCCTTTCATTTATAGGGCTCTGTTAAGATTGCTCTTTCAATTCCCAGCTCTTTCATAGGCATGCTGAAGTCTGTATTCCCATAGTAGCCTGTAAGGTCAGCAAAGACTTGCACATGTACTACTAATGTTTTTCCTATGCAAACATTTCTAACTACTACAGTGCCAGTTTATTGGTTGACTTCTGAACTTGGTTCCTGCTAGTACTCTGCAAGACTCCAGCCTCAGAAGAGCAGCTGAGAGGAAGCAAGGCAGTGAAACGCAAACTCAGACATGCTTGTTATGTTATATGCACCTTCAAACTGATCTTCACCTCTCATGGACCTGAAGTTTAAAAGGTAAAAAAATACTTAAAAAAATGGGCACAAGTCACAGGGTGTGAGAAGGCAAAGAGCCTCATTAAACTTTATGCTTGCACCTCAACCATAAACAGCATAGTGCAGCTCTTGTTAATGCTTTGAATTTTAATTAGCTGCTGCCTTGACTAGTACACGTCTTAGCCTTTCCCACCTGGTACTAGAGAACGAATATCAAGTTTAATTTAAAATCTGCACAAGATTTTGAGGAATGCTGGTGTCCTTGTTTGAATGTAGGATACATGTTTGCTTACCACTTCAAGAAGAGGAAAGATATTTTCATTCTGGAGCTCATTAAGGACTTCATTTTACTATCCACAAAGCAAATAATAATGTATTGGTATAGATGACTACATTCGGTGTTTGCTGACATAGCCACATGCTTCTTGCGTAGAACATATTTTTTTCTTCGGTACATGACATCCTAACCACCAAAGAGTACAAATATTGGTCTTATTGCTTGAACGAGTCACATCTCAAACAAGTGAGTCACATTTTTAAAGCACCATGCTGTACTGTGGAATTACTGAATTTCTGTACAGATCAAAGCTGTGACAAGTTTTCATGTTGTACTGAACACGGCCATATCAATTTGTTCTGTTCAAGCCGTGATCCAAAGGGTGTCACAATGAACTTCACAGTAAGATCTCTTTCTTGCGGTTCTTCTCGTTGAAAACAGTACAGCATCACAATTTAAAGCTTGGGCTGATGGATAAAACTTTGATGGAAAATTTTCTCATAAAATGCCAGTATTACTGAGACACCCTTCTTCTTTGAAATCTTCCTTAATTCTCTGGTGCACTCTGCAGCCTATTTTGTTGCTGTTTGAGTGAAAGTGACTGCGCATAGACCTAGCACAAACTGTGACCATGCGTATCATCTTTAGTCTTGTACCTTAGTCTAGCAACTCCCTCCATCACAAGGTGTTTTTCTTACTGAATCTGGTTTCAGGTGGGGGCAGTAGGGTCAGAAAAGCAGCAGAAGTGCTGGGACATTAGGGAGCTCCATAGTACAGTAAGTGCTGGACATACACAAAACTGAGTTGAGCTGCTCCGTTGGTATCATCTGTCTTACAGTGATTCCTGGCAGTGGACAGTCAAGTCTAAGGTTCTCACAACAGTTCTACCTAACCAAAAGTTTGGAAACGAATATTGCCAGAAAACCTGGAATTGCTCTGGGAAACATGCCCCTAGGTTAGATTTAACCCCCTTTATGGTCAATTCTGACTATTTTTAGCATTGATTAAGTGGAAATTGATGAACCATTCAGGCTTGAATTTGACACAAGCAGGTAGGAAAGTAGTTTTCATTTATTTTTTCCAGGGTAAATAAATAATTATGGTCAAACCGCAGAACTGAAGAAATAATGCAAATAAATAAAGTTTTTTTAATATCAAGGGTATGTATGAGACATATCTGTACTCCTGTAGGTATAAAACTATAAACTATATATAAGTTAGTTAGGAACTGGAGTACTTACAGAAGTGTGTGGAGATTCTGCAGACTATCTTGGAGTAAATTATTGGCTTAATGTCAATTTTTTGGATGACTCCAAAGGGTATTTAGGAAATTATATGGGTGAGAAGTGGCTTAAAAAAAGAGAAAAGTGCTGAAGTTACTCCAGAGCTGAATGGAAAAACCATTAGGGAAAATACGCTGAACAGGTTTGGCAGGCTGTGGAGCAAGGCACGTTTGTTTCCCTTAGCTCCTGAAGACAGAGAAGTGATAATAGGAAACAATGTTGTTTTTTTTTTTTCTTTGCAACTGATATTAATAGCTATATTAAAGGGAAAGCATGAGTAAGAGGTAAAATGCATCCTCCTGATGCGTGGGGAGCCAAGTTTATAAGGTAAGTTACACATTAGGTCCTGAGGTTGTTAGAGAGCAAGGGTCCGTGTTCCCTGGGATGGCAGAATAGTTATACGGGGGTGAGGCAGAGGGCAGCTGCAGGGTGCAGGGAAGAGATGTGGATCAGAATTCATGGCAGAAGCAATTCCCAGCAGCAGTAGTGCCTGGCATGTTGTCCTTGCTGGTAGGTCTCACTTCTGGCTCTATGAGCTGCCACCACACCTCACCTTAATTTCAGCACAGGTATGAATTATCCCACTGCTAGCAATGGGATCGCTTGTGTATTTGCACTGTTTCTCACAAGTAAGTCTGAATGGAAAGAGGACTGCCACAAAATGCTAGGTATATTTTCCAGCGTGATGCATGCATGGTTAAAATTACGTTTATGTTATATATCTGGTTTCATCCATCCATTTTCTACAATAAATCAGTGCCACAGGATTGTAAAATAAATGTTTACATGAGATATATAGAGGTGGTTAAACAAATTAGGTTATATTGTCATTGCTGATTTGTTTTACATTGATATTTATGCTATTTGGTTTGTTACAAGTGAATTGAATTATAAATGCCGTGTTTCTTAATTCCAAATTTATTTAATAGCAAGTAGTGAGGTAATTTTTCTGGCATGATATTTCACAGAAAGTAGCAGGTTTTGAAGCACAGCTGTCCTCAGAATTTCTGCATTTCCAAAAGTGATGTGGAAATTTGGTAGCATATTGGAGTCTGATGTACCTGTAAATAAATCAGATAGCTGAGGCAAGAGGGACTTCCAGGAATCACCCTGGGTCAGGTAATTCAGTTGTGGCATATCGTTCATAAAAGCAACATGGAATCTCAGGAAGTTAATGAGCTTGCAAGTCATCAGATTTTCCGCATGCAGTCATGTCTTGTAAGTGCAGTAGAGTGTATTAATAGTACTCCGATGTAACATTTTCCAAGTGTTTTGTAGTAAGACTGGTTGGGTCATGTACTTCTAACAAGCGTTAACATTCCTCGGGGAGGGCTCAGTGTTTGAAGTGCCTTATACTACCATAAAATGCGGAATAATCAAATCTGTGAAGGACAGGCCACTGTGAACCTGGCAGGAATATATGACACTTGTGTATTGTGTAACAAGCATTTCCTCTATTTCTGCAATCAACTGGAGGAAGTTATTTCCAAGTAGATGCATGTTTATGTGAAGCAGAACATAACTTTATAAGATCTAAGTTTCCTACTTAACACATGACTGTGGTGGGGTTCTGGAATGGAAAACAACTGGAATTGCTGCTGTCACCCCAGTCTTTGCTTGCTGTCCTTCTCTCTTTTATGTTTTTTTTTCTTTCAGTAGCACCTGGCTGCCCATGGACAGTCAGGGAAATGTTCTTTGCCCCATGATATAAAGAACCTTGACACGCTTGTGAGGTGGGCTAATGCCAACCTCATGAAGTTTAACCATGAAAGTTTAACCATAAGTGCAAGGTTTTCCACCTGGGTCAGAGCAATCCCAGGCACAGCTGCAGGTTGGGCAGAGAAGAGATTCAGAGCAGCCCTGAGGAGAAGGA
>JASSUY010017956.1:0-21702 GCA_032466535.1 Forpus xanthops
GCCCTGACTTATGTGTATAAAATGCCCAGCTTGTGAATACCTCTATAGGCACTAGCTTCTCTCCAAAGGACAAAGGGTGAAATACTGTACCAAATAGGTACAAAATGTATGCTTACTAGACTAGAATAACTGGTAATGAAAAGCAACCAACAAGTAGTGTCTCCTCTTTTGTCCTTTAATACAATTTTCTTCCTACTCTTTCACCATTCACAGTGCAAACATGGGGCAAACATAAATATTTTATCCAGTGCCTGAGATTTCAGTACTACAGGACATACTCAGTGCATGACAGTGAGGTGAGTGACAGCATGTCACTCATCACACCACTTAGGATGTGGTATGCTATAAAATGGCAGTAACATACCAAAGAAAATACATGACATGACAGTCACTTCAGTGATAAGCGTGTAGGCTACTCCAAAAATCTGCAGTCTTTGCTTGCTTACTCTCAGTTCCTCCTCACTTTGAACAAATGCTTGCTCCAAATGTAAGATGTTTTAATAACAATGATTGGAATATATAGTTATGCAATAAGCTTTCAGTGCAATTATCTGCCTTAATTTTTTAGCACAATTACAAGCACTGTCCACAGAATACAGTCTCCATCTGAAATGATACTATCAGGAACTGCTCAGAGAATACACTACGCACCCCTGAGTAGCTGACTCTGCTGGAATAACACAGGAGAAAGCAGGAATTCATTGTCCCCCTTCCCTCCTTGACATAGAATCATAAAATGGTTTGGATTGGAATCCCATGGGCAGGGACACATTCCACTAGACCAGGTTGCTTAAAGCTCCATCCAATCTGGCCTTGAACACTTCCGGGAATGGCACACAACTTCTATGGGCAACCTGTTCCAGTGCCTCATCACCCTTACAGTGAAGATCTAACACAGACTAGTAATTTTTCACCAAAATCATCAGCCACTGAGTATTACCGCAGGCTTCCACATCTTCTCACAGGTGACTACTTTGTCCCAGCCCAGGAAAGGTGTTGCAAATGGGAAGGCCCCTTTCCTGCAGAGAAAAGGGCATGAAAATGACCTTTACTAAGGGAAGATTATGACTAAAAAAGGTGAAGGATTCATTTGGCATGTTTAAATACCTGCTTGAATCTGAGTTTAAACACAATTCAGTAGAGAGAAACAGCACTGATCTAAAATTCTTTCCTATGTTCAGAGCAAGCAATATGACAAACAGGAGTTCAGAATTGCTTCTCCAGCTTTAAATCAAAGTCTCAAAGTCAGTGAGGGGAATACTTTCCACAGCTCCCTGACTGTGGGTTTTTTTCAAAGAAATTTTCAAAAAAAGATTATGACATAGTTTTGGTATTAAAAAAAAAAAAGTGGAAAAACATTTTTAGAGCATTTACACCTCCCATAAACTGATGCTTGATTAGATGCTGAAGAAAAGTGAAAATTAAAGAGAATCTGTCACTAATTAGTTTGAACAGTGAAACTAAATAGTGCAGCTAATGACAAATACACAAGAAGTTATTTTTTTATTATTATTTTTTATCTCTAAATCTCATAAGATGTTGCTAGAAACAAAAGTGAAACAATGAAGCCTGCAATAAATGCAGCTTGGTTTCCTGTGGATTTGTGTCTCACGATTTAAGCTCTGATTTGAGCTTCTCCCCGGTACGGGAATTCATAACCTCTCTTTCAAAATGTGCTCTCTCTCTTTGTTGTCTTTCTCTCAGACAAAATGCTTATGGGGTCTTACTTTGACAATACTACAAAGAACTCAATTATCTTTGATACTTCTGCCCTTCTGTCAAATTTGGTTTACAATGGCCAGCAGGTTCAAAAATTATTAGACAAGACATTTAAACAGTCACATACAAGCCAAATAAATGTAAAAGTATTATACCTGCAAAAATTAGGCTAAAAAATATTTTTACAATAATCTTTTATCTTTTTATGTTCAGTTTCATGCACAGAGAAATATGTGACACCTGCATCCTTATAATAGGGAAATTCTAAGGAATAAGATTGCTGTTTAAGACTAAAGAATTTCAGAGGAGATAATAACAAGATTTCCTAGCAGCTGAAACTGTTTTGGCAAACACTGACCCTTGCAAATCTTTACAAAATAACACCAAATGCTACTTGTGCTAATGAAACCAGCTTATCACTAAATTAAATAGGATGTAAAGGTAACAGGATGGGTTCACAACATGGACTTCAGGGCACAGCCCACCAGCATCTAAACTGACGTCCACTTTCAAGACACTGCTAAATCTGTTTGATTCACAAACTTTTTTTTCCAGCTATTAAGGTCAGATAGAATAATGTGTAATTTTGGATTAAATGTAAAAGTGCAGATAAGCTGACCTATTTTTATTTATCCCTGTACACTTTTTACATCTAAACAACCTGGAAGTACCCAGAGTTTGCATTTTGCTAAATAAAGCATTTGAAGTAAGATTTTCATAATGAATGTCATAGTTTTTAATGCATATGTTAGTCTCTTATTCAAAAAATATACTACTATGATATTTAAAGACATGAAGATTACTTTTGTAACACAATGTTTATGTTCTTTTATGGGGGAAAAAAAAAAAGCAAATTAAAAGATTAACTGGAACGCTGAGGATATATTTAACATAAGCCTACCTCAGGTTCATCATTACCTGCATGGCACTGCTGACCTTGAGAATCATAGAATCATAGAAGAGCTTTCATGTGAGTAAAGGTCATATAGACCTAGGACACAGAACTCAAAAATAAAAAATGCATTGCCATCAAGACTGTTCATCACTCTGTGACATGAAAATTACCACAGGTCCCTGCCTTTAAATGACATTTTCAGTTTTGCTTTCACTAATTAATTTATTAAGTAGTGTTAACCAGAACAAAGAAACAGGACATTTACATGAATATCATGTTTTCTATGACAAGAGCAGGTGAAAAAATTATCACAGTACCTGACCTCATATGACAAAGTCAAAGGCAGAAGGGCACCTTTCATCCCTCAGTTTTGGAGAGTAGTCCAGCAGAAACAAACAGCAGAGCATAAAGGGAGAAGATGAGACTCCCTTCATGAGTAGATAGGGCAGTGGCTTTCTCAGCATGAGGCACTGGTGATGCCATAACATCAAATCTACATAGTGCAGAAGTCAGTAATTTGACAAATCCATGCCTGCAAGAGGGAAGCAGCATCCTGACAGGAAAGTTTCCAGCTTCTTAAAACTCATAGCTGATTTTCACCAACTTCTGGGTACGGGTCAAGGTCTCACTTTCCATTAAGCTGCCTAAGTAAACACTAAATGCATTTGATAAGTCTCTTTAAAGTCACAAAACCAGAAATCTGATGGTTTTGATTATTTTCTGGGTTTAAACCATGACAGTGGGTTAAAAGCAGTTTCAGTGTTGTGAGAATGCATACCATTAAAAATCAGTCAATAAAATTGTTACCACAACATCTGTAACTCAACTCAGGATTAGGCTCTGCTTGCATTCAATCAGTGGAGCACACAGTGCCTCTATGGCCTGCACCTCTGCAAACCTACCTTTTAGAGAACCACTAGGAAGATAAACAGGAAATGTAAAATAAAATAAACTTAGATTGCATAGAATGACAGAATTTTAATCAGATGAACAAGCAACATCAGCAAATTCAGGCATAATTTGTAGGTAGCTAACATTTCTCAGTGATCTTCATGGTTCATTTTTCTTGTACAGCAACAATAGTAAGACATAATTTTTTTTTATTTCAAGGTCATTATTCATGTGCTTTCATTTAAAATACTTTGCTTAAATTTATTTCACTCTGGTTAAAATGGAAAAGAGTACTTTCAAAAGACCAACAAGATTAGCACTTTGTGGTCTAAAGCTCTCCATTTACTTGTGTTCATAACAACCTGGAATGACTGAGATCAGAGGCTGAAGTTAACTCTGCAATTCAAATAGTAAGAAGTAGAAACAGTTGATATTTCTTCAGCCTCACTATGACAAGACAACAATAACATATTGACTCTTGAGGTGGGGGAAGGAACAATGACCAAATTAAAGATGTGGTTTTAATCAGTTTAAGCTGTGAAATACCCAACAAAAAAGTTCGAGTACTAAATGACAAAAAAAGGCAAAAATGGCAGTGCATTTCGCACTCTCACAGGGTACTTTCATAACAAAGCTACTGGAGCTAGGCTTTTCTCAGCAGCCTGCAGTTACCCTCAGATCATCAGGTCAGGTCTTTCACCGAAAGAGAGCTTTTCTTTCAGTATTTATATAGTGCAGCAGGCAACTGTTTACCTCAGAGGCATAAAAGTAAATCCGGATGTGTTTGATCCACAGTGCCACAGCAGCTCGGTTGCCTATGGAAACAAAGGCTCCCTTTCAGGGAGTTCACACAACAGGCCTTGAATGCTGGAGAGTGCCATCCATGGCAGCCACTCTATTATTTGTAGATATTCTGCTGATATATATATAAACATGCACACATATATATATATAACAAAATATTGTCTGTCATACTCCAATATGATTGAATGAGACAGGTCCTGAGTCTCATATTAATCATCTGTTACTTTATTTAAATAACATAATACCCTTTTAAACAAATTGATAGTTCAAATGTAATAAATGTTCAAGTTATAACCACCTGCTTTGTTCCTCCACCTTTCACTGTGTATGTTGTTACGCACTTTGTGGACAGCAGCTGGACAAATCTGTTTCATGCTTACTCACAAATTCAGCTTTTGAAGATGACCCTGAGCATGGACTTTAAAGATGCTGCAGAGAATGGATAACATGCCAGGAGCACCATTGTTAGTTTCCTTTCAAAAAGTCACTTATTTGTGAATTTATTGTAACTTCTTAAGTGCCATTCATGTGTAGAACTCTGTACCTTTTACAGATAACTGATCAAGTATGACATATTTCGACAGATCTCAGCACAGTGTAACAGTCTTTTCCCCAACGAGAACCTGAGGTGCTACAGAAGGAATGTGGTCAGATCCAGGACTTAGGTGAAAATGCATGATGTCTTTGCTCCATGTACAATGCAGTAATGGGGTAAATCTTCAGCTGTAGACACCAACAGTTTCAGTGTTGTAAAGAATATGGCTCAATGCCTCCTCCTTCTTCACTGACATCATTGAAGAACATCTTCATAAAATTTATACATTAGGTGACTTCGCTTTAAGAAATCTTGCAGGAACCTTCAGACTTCAATTTAAGAAGACAAATAGTAAGTGAGATGACCTTATTAAAAATGCTTTTATTTACAATTTCTCAATGTTTGTAGCTTGTATTTTGGTAAATGATTACATTACTAGGTATTAAAACAAAACAGCAATGTTCAACATCTGCAACTAAAATGAGAAGCCTTAATTTTACCTTTCTTTTTAAGCATTACTTTATACGCAGTGATGATGTTTCATACTAAATAAAAAATAAATCACAAAAACTCCAAAACTCAAAAAAAAAAAAAACAACCAACTAACCAAAAAAACCCACAACAATTTAAATTCATTTAAACTGGAATGTTATTTTCCATTAAGAATCTATGGCCAAAGAAACCTTGAAATTGTCATTTCTATAAATATTCATATACCTGTGAACAGATGACTTTAGAAGCAGATTTGACAGTGGAGACAAAGAACAGTTTCTTCTTAGATGACTAAGATTATTTGAACGATTTATTGATAAGTCCACGTACAGAAGAAGTATAAAGAGGACAAGCTGCACTTGTTGCCAAAAAAATTGATTACAGGAATGCCTAGCATTTGAATTCATAAGTGTAAGAGTACTAAGGGGAGGTATGCTGTGCAAAATAGTCCCACGTAATAAGAGAAATATATAGAATCATAGAATAGTTAGGGTTGGAAGGGACCTTAAGATCATCTAGTTCCCACCCCCCTGCTATGGGCAGGGACACCTCCCACTATCAGCAATCTGAAGTTTCCATGACCTCTACTTTTTTTGTTTGGGTGTTTTTATTTGCTTGAGGGTTTGGTTTGTTTTTTTTTTTATAACTGGAAGTATGTTGGAATTCATACAAGGCCTTTTTTATTTTCTTAATCTTTCTACTGAGCCTGAATTATTCCATAATTTACAACAATACAATTGTGGGGAAATCCAAGGCAAGAAACTTTCATGTCAGAACAACCAGGTTATGGGCAATTTAGCTGCCAGTTCTGTCATCCTTTCTATATAAAGTGGTACTCACATGAGTAATCCCATTAAAAACAGAAGGATGACTTGTGCACTAAGTGCTATTTAATGGAAGGGTAGCAGGCTGGATGTAGACAAAGCAAGACTTATTAGTTGATAAAACCATCACTTCCTGGGGAAGGGCAAGGGGAACTTCTGAGTATCATCTAACCTTATTTCCCAGGGGTACCAACAATTTCCATCTATAAAAGCTAAATACTTCAGAAGTTATATGAACAATCAAAGCTACACGGGATCAGCAGCAGCTGCTTAAGATGTGATAGCATCAGCCTTAAGAAATATATGTCAAAACTTACACTCCATCACATCTGCGATATTTTGAGGCATTTTTATTTCAGGGCTACATCTGTAGCTGTGTCACCTTTAAACCTGTCCTGTAGCTGGGTTGCTGGTTAGCTTACAACATACAAACATGCTGCAGAAGGAAGAATAAACAAAATGGTGCAACAAGGAGAGACATTTTTACCTAAAGCTTTGCGCACATGACTATGCTGATTTCTTTTCTTAGCTCAGTATAGTATTCTGTATCCTTTCTGCCTCATAAACTAGCAAGACCCAGGTTCAGCACCAAAACCTTACTGATCTGCAGATTTAAATACGCTTGACAAATATACTCCTTTAGTCTTTTTCCATCCTGCATACAAAGTAAATTAAAACATAGTCTGGCCACCCCACCAAATATTCATGCTGATTAACAACTGTTAAGATTTAGGCCTCCTAGTAGATGCACTTAACAAAGCAAGGAAGACTAAAATCCTAGAATAAACCCTAGCTGAGTTTCTCATAGAATATAGCTCCTAGAATGTTAGCCTACTTAAACTCTTGGGCTTTTTCTCACTACCTGGACAAAAGAGCAAAAGACAGAATATTGCTTCCTAAGGGTCGCAATATGTCTTGTACTTGATTGAGAAGAAACCCACAGCTATTCTTAAAGTCACTGTATTAATTATGTTCAGGATACCGAACACAACAATAACTGTAATAAATGCATATGCTGGTTTTGGCTGGGATGAACTTAATTTTCTTTGTAGTAGCTCACATGGGCTATGTTTTTAATTTCTGCTGAAAACACTGTTGATAGCACAGAGATGTTTTTGCTGTTCCTTAGCAGTACTTACACAGTGTCAAGGCCTTTTCCACTTCTCACACCACTCCACCAGTGAGCAGACTGGGGGTGAACAAAAACGTGGGAGGACACACAGCTGGGACAGCTAATCCCAACAGACCAAGGAGATATTCAGTATAACATGACATCCCCTAGCATGGAAAGCTAGGGGAGGAAGGAGGAAGAGGGGACATTTGGAGTGATGGCATTTGTCTTCTCAATTATGTCTTTTCTGGAGATGGCTGAACATCTGCCTGCTGTTGGGAAGTGGTGAATGATTCTTCACTTTACTTTCTTGTGTGTGTGTCTTTACTTACTAAACTGCCTTTATCTCAAACCATGGATTTTCTCACTCTTACTCTTCTGATACTCTTCCCCCATCCCACTGTGGGGGAGTGAGCAAGTGGCTCTGTGGGTCTTGATTGCCAGCTGGGGTTAAAGCATCGCAATACATCATCCTGTAGACCTAAGAAATGGGAAGACAGCAGCCATAAATAAAGAGTAACCATCAGATGAACGCTTTCAAACAGGTGGAAACACTAAACTGCATTACAAACTTAAAGAGTTAGGATAAGAGAATAATTTTAAAAGAAAGTCCAGAAATAGCTTCAAAGCTAAATATTTTATGCCATGTTCTGTTTTGTTGTTTTTTCTTAATTTCAGCCTTTAATAAGAGGGGGTTGAAGTAGAACAAAAATCCAGGTTGAAAATCAGGCACATTTGACAAGTTTGGTAATACATGAATAGAACTTTAAGTATTATATGCAGATTAAAGACTGAAAAAAAGTATTCTTCATAATTAAAGAAACCATACACTCTATGAAATCAATCCTGGTAGTAGGATAGCTCGAAATTATAGCCTTATTTTTAAACAAATCTTGTTAATTCTGTTATATTCTCTCTTCCTTCTTTATTTACTAAAACAATAAGATCACAGAGTTATGAAAAAGTGTTCTTCACAGTTGAAAATGTATCACAGAAATAATCATGCTACCTTTCCTCCTACAAACAGGTGAGAGGTGTTAAAGATTATTTTCTTCTTTACAGTAAAAACTCAAGAAATAATTTAAGAAAAAGAAAAAAAAAATACTGCCATAATGAGTTAGCCTTGCTCAGGACACTGCCTGTATAGATACGACAATTAACAGTGCTCAAATGGAAAGAAGCCTGCAGTACTGTCTACACATTGGGAAGACAAAACACCATGACTCTGAATATCTCCCCTTCTTCCTTCTTCCCCCAGCTTTCTATGCTGAGCATGACCTCACATGATATGAAATACCCATGGGTCAGTTGGGATCAGCTGTCCTTACTGTCTCCCCTCCCCGTTCCTTGTTCGCCTCCAGCCTGCTCTCTGGTGGGGTGGCAACAGGCAGAAAAGGCCCTGGCTGTGTAAGCGCTACTCAGCAGTAAGGAAAACATTCCTGTGTTACCAACACTGTTTTCAGCACAAATACAAAACATTGTCCCATACAATCTACTCTTAAGAAATTTAATTCCACCCCAGCCAAAATCAGCAAAAAAATTTAGAAGACATTTTTGTTCAGTAAAATTTACCCATACTTCTCCCTTTTGAATGGAAATATATTTAACATAACATTCATTAAGAGTCTCCAAAAGATCGGTGCTGTCCTTATAACTTCCATTATGAAAACTCCTAATAGGGTGGATTCATATAGGGAGCTATTAGCCAGTTTCACAGACATGCAGGTGCATTTTTATAACTATATAACAGATACAATCTACAAGCATAAATCACAGTTTTCCTGGATGCCAGATTTCCAACACCATAAAGATCAGTCTGCCTGTATAAAAAAAAATGAATCAGTCTATACACATCAGAAATGCAATTCACTTGAGAATAAAACTTCTTCCTAAGAAATTTAATGCAACCTAATTAAATTTAAGCTAGCAATTTCACTGTCCTTGCAGTCCTGTGAGGCCCAGGTCCCTTCTTTACTAACCACTCAAGTTAATATTCTAGATTTCTATGGCTGGCACTTACATGTATTCGTTGCCACCACCCTACGGGCACGCATATTGTGCAGCTCACATCCCTTCATGCATTAACATCAAGCAGCTGAAAATGGCTTATGCCAGTTCTGCTGTTCTGACTGCTGAGCAAAAAAGGACAGGAAATCATTATAGTCAAAACATTTCTTAAAAAGGTCACTTTAATACAAAATTACATCAATCACATTGAAGAAAAAAAGTACCTTTCAATTGATGTCATTTGTTCATGGGCTAATATCAGCTTTAGTTTTGAAAAGTTAGGCTGGTTCTGAAGAAAAGCCATTAAAAATTAACTATGGCTTTCAAAAGAGATTTAGGTCTTGTATGAGAAGGTAAATTTACATCAGTTGTTTCCTATAATAACCCAAATGGTCATTTGAAAAGTTTTTCTCTGAAGACATTACTGTGAAAATAGTTTTAATGCAAAAGGATCAGCCAGAGAAGATGACTGCGGACTAAGTGTTTCCCTGTATTTACCTTTGTCTGGTTGCGTACACCATAGAATCCAAGCCCTTAGTTCACACATGTAGCATTATACAAGTAAAATAAGCAAATATTATTATACCTATAATTCATATACCTATAAATCATAATATATGCACATATTCAGAACTCAGACACTTTACATGAGGTATGTGACTTTGTATAAAACTTCAGGAGTGGATTTTGACATGGCCACTTTTTTAGAACATCTTTTAGATTTGCAGATAAAGCTTTCTATGCCTAAAACATTTTATTGGGAAAGGCTAACTGCATTTGCAGGTATAAATAAGGTCCCAGCTTTCAGCCATTAATACTCACATGACTGTTAAAGTCAGTAATAAAACTTCCAGTGACTTTGGTGGTACAGGATCATGCCCATATATCTTAATTCAGACTATAAACCACACTTACCTATATAAGGGTAATCATGTGCTTAGGAATATGTATGCAAATGGAACTGAAACACCTAACTATGTGTTAAGTGATTTGCTGAAGAAGGATGGATGCATAGTTTGGAAACAGTGACAATATCTATGGTGGTATTGCAGAACTGAATTCCACACGCACACAAATTTCTTATTTAACTGTAACCTGTTTAATTTTTACATATATATAATTAACAGACATACAAAAATCATGTACAAACAATATAATTACACAGAATTTTACAACATGAGGCAAATATCCAATCTCAGCAATTTTGTCCTATGCATCATAATAAGGCCCATATTCTGCTACATTAAAAAACACCTAGTATCTGCAGGGTATCTGCTAGTGGGATTACCTACCTGCATGATATTGATTTCAGTGAAGGTTTTTCAAAGCTAAGGGCTAACCTTGTAAATCAACATGTATGCTGCAATCTTAAAAACAATGCCTCAAAGTTGGTTTTTTTTTTTGTGTTTTTTATTTATTTATCTGCAACACATCTGTGTACGGATTTGTAAATATATTATTCAAGCTACTTAATTCAAATCAACTGCAGCACTATTTTAAAAAGGTTGGTACCTAACTAAATGTCATTTGATTGTTATTCTGCTTAGGAGACACTACAAATGAAGGATCACTGAGGGAGCAGAGAGAAACTCCAATGAGAAGTAGGATGAAAATGGAGCTGAGAATGTGAAGAATGAACGACTAAGTGTGAAAAAGAGAAGCACAGAGGGAGAATGAAAAATTCTCATGCACTGAGACAAAAAGGGACAAGAAGCTTACACAGGCCATTGAGCTGTGCTGTTGCTACTTTTTGAGGGTTGGCATACTCACACAGTGATAATCTGGCTTAGTGCTTGCTTCAGGAGAAGGCTGACTCAAGAAAAGTTACCTACATTGAAATAATAGCTCACAAGCTGCAACTAATAGGTAAAACACGATTTTCTATGCTCTACAATCCTCCCCCACTCCATCCTTTGTGTCCCCTTGTCAAGGCTACACAATCTGGTATGCATGAATATAGTGAAGATTTCAGTTCCTTTTAAAAGCAATCAGTTATTTCAAACTTGCAGCCCTACCCAGAAGAAACACCTGAGATGATAAGCTTGCTGCTTTGTGAACTGAGCTTCGTGAGCTCACCTGAGGTTTCTGTCATGATGCACTGGGGTCGTTCTCCTGGAAGATAGGGAACCATCCTGAAGAGCTGCAGACATGCTGCTGCCCCCTGGCTCTGGAGAAGTCGTTGCAACATAGCTGCAACGGCAGGAGTGGAATTGTTCTCTTCCCAGATTCTCAAACCGTGGTTTCTAAAGGCAGCTGCGGTAATTAGTCCTAAATGCTTTATGTGCTATAGAGAAATGTAGGAGAACATTTCCAGCAGGTAAGGCTTTTTAAAAGTCTCTGCCAACACTTTGATCACAGAATGAATTGTCTGGAATACTGTGAACTCTTTACTTATTAAAAATGAAACTGGGGTGTTGTACCAATGAAAGATATTTTATTGTATTCTGTCAATGAGATGTATGCTATTATATTATAAAGGTATAGACTCAGACTACAAAATCAGCTTTCCATTTCTCTTAATAAGAGACTTTACCAAAAGTAAATTACATGAGTTTTCATCTCTGTATTCTTAATAAGAATAGGACATATTTTTCTTTTTGTTAAAGAGAAAGCTAATATAGTATTTATGAAGTCTGTGCACTGAGGAGTTAAGGACTAATACTGAATAGCCAAAACGCTACAGGAGTTTTAGTCAACAGGGAGCATAATAATATTAAAAAAAAAAGCATTTTTGTCAAGGAAAAAGAAAAAGGTAACAGAAAAAGAGGAATTTTTAATATTGGGAGAAGGGAAGGATAAAGATTGGGAAAGCCAACTAGCATTTCATAAATTAAAATAGGGTGTATTTTTTAAAACAGAAGATGCCTTCTAGACTTCAGTTGTGTTTTCAGATGAAAGAAACAACTCTCTGAAGTGAGAGCAAATATAGACACTGAAAAATCACCACAGCATCTGAAAAGAAATGGGATCTTATTTTATAACCATAAAACTATGGACTGCATCTTTTATTATTTAAGGGGTCTTGGTTTTCAGTTCTGTCAAGAAGACTTCAAGGTCAAAATGCCTGTGTGCTGAATGCCACTTTAGATGCCAATGAAAGGAGATTACAAGAAAAATGAGAACCCTGGGGCTTGCCAGGCCTTTCTGGGTTAAATGCACCTCATAAAGGCAAGGTTATATAAATGAAGAGAATCCATCATCTGATGTTGTCGTGGGAGATTTATTTACATTTAAAGAAAAAAAAATAACTTAATAATAGAAAATAGCAGAATGTAGTCTGTATGAAAAAGAAAACAACTGTAATGTGTATCACAGAAAGTCACAAATTCTATTATTTCAGGTGGGGGGGAAGCAATTGTTAGAGGTCAGAGAAGAACTTCAAATGAGACTAAACCTTTTTAAGTTGGCATAGTCTGTTCCTTAGAAACATAAGGACCTGCTGAAGGTAAACCAAGCTCGAAGGGAACTTGTCTGAAATCTGGAATGTAGGAGAAACTTGCTCACATCAGAAAAAAACATAAAGTTTACATCTATTAATATTAGAAA
The DNA here is from genome assembly GCA_032466535.1 of Forpus xanthops. Taxonomy (NCBI): domain Eukaryota; kingdom Metazoa; phylum Chordata; class Aves; order Psittaciformes; family Psittacidae; genus Forpus; species Forpus xanthops. The sequence goes on from JASSUY010017956.1 coordinate 12,825, forward strand.
AATGCACTAAAGTGTACAACCCAAGGAATCCTGTTGATGGCAATATTTCAGATGGCAACATCATTTATCATCAGTGTAGACACAGATGTGGAGAGAAGTTTCCCTGTCATGGAGTTTCAGCACCCTGTAATAATTATGGTCTTGTCCAGAAAGACACAGTAGGAGTTGCGTCTCTTGACTTACTGTAGAATGGCTAAACGGCTTTTCAAGGGTCTCCATAATCTCCATTCTCCTTAAGGATAGAGGGATTTTTTTTTTTGTTTGTTTCTTTGTTTCAGTCCTCTCACATTGTTGGAGATAGGGCAATAGACATGAAGCCACATCTTATTACAATCAGAAGCTCAAAATGCTACACCGATGATTTATTTTGTTTGGCATAAATGCAGCATTAAGCTCAACAACTTTGAACAACTCTGAGTTCAACTAAAGAGAGTGCACATGTTAAGCTATTTAATTGCCTTTTCTCAATATCCTGATAGAAGTAAATGAGGGTTTCCTGAGAAGTTTAAGGTCTAGAGAAAGTTCCATCTGTTTAGTATCCTTGGTATTCAGATTTAGAGCAACATTCCCCTTTGGTACACAGATGTAATTGATGCTGACATCAAGTAGATCAAAGAGGGACTTACTCCTCTGGAATTTATAGCAAATTTTACTGCTGCTAATTGAAAAGATTATGCCTTTTTTTTAAAGATTACAGACTGCGGTAGTGGAAGCAAAACATTAAACAAGGCAAAGAAAGGTGTCAGGAAACAGTTTATACACAGATTCCAGGAGTAAAGGCTGTCAGAAAAGTAAGAAGAGAAAGGAAAAGTCCTTTACAAAGGGGCTTAAGTGAGGAAAGAGGCTGAGACAGGATGAAAGAAAGTGAAGAGAGAGGAGCTGCGCAGAAGGTTAAGGCACCAGAGTTTGACTGCTGGTTCAGAAGGACAAATGGTTTTAGAGTTACAAAACTTTCTCTGACAGAAGAGACCCCCCCAGACTAGTAGAAAACAAGGCCTCTGTAAGAATGTGATGAAAGAAATGAAACAACACCAATTTCTCATATGCTGCTATGATATTCGCTTCCACTACAGGAGTACAGCAGCTCTCTTGTCCACAAAACCTCCTTTGAAATCTTTTTGACCTTCGTGCATCTTTCATGGAGGAAAAAGAGCAGGCAGAGAATAGTTCCTGCCAGAATATTATACTCTGGTGTTCTCCGTCTTAACCATGGGACACTAGAAAAGCAGAGTCAGCAGCTGCAGGTGTTAACATACATATTTTAGGAACAAAATGATACACACAGGAAAGGAAACACCCTTCACTTCAAAAAGGCACCTCAACATTAGGCAAGGGCTCTGACACAGTACTACAATCACTTATTTTGTCCCCAGTCTCATTCCTCTTCATTGCAACTTGTAGGTTATCCCGTTCTTTAATAATCTCTTAGGCTGGTCTCTTTACCAATGACAAAAACAAAAGGCTCTGCAGCACCTAGAGGAGCTAATACTCCCCCTTGCTTGCAGAAACAGCACAAACCCTGTAACCAACTGAAGTTGCATACGAAGTCCACATTTCCAGCTACAATCTTATTTGCTGAAGCTTAAAAATATGCTTTTTTACATAACAGCTAGAGGATGAAGCCACTATTTTGATTTCAAATTGCTCTGGAATTGTGGACCTTCCAAGGCATAAAAGTAGCCAGAGAAGTAGGTGCCAGTGACACAGTTAGATTGAGCCCACCAAAGTCCCTAAAAATACTTTCTGTAAAACTGCAGGATTCTTGACTGACCTTTAAATCAAGTATGCTGATTTAGCCATGTGATTCATTGTATACAGGCTGACATGGAACATGACTATTGTACAGTTTCCAAGGTAAGAAAGAGGGCACTCACAGCTGAAAGCTGCAGTGTTACTACAAGCTCTGATGATACTAAACCAGCAGATCCAATGGTTGCCCATCCTATGGCTAGCTTCTGGCTATATCTTGATTTATATCAGCACTCCTGAAGCATTTTAATGTCACAAGAGGCAGACCTGTCAACTGGAATAAGACTCTTGGCAAATTTGCTCCTACCTACTTTCAGGTTCATCAGATACAGCACTTGTTTCTGTCATCACTCAACTACAGATATGAAATATGAGAAAAACACATTCCCAGTGATTACAGAGGCAAAGTAAGAATACTTAAACAGAATGAAGTTGGGCAAAAGCAACAGTACTTTTTACAAGCTCAGTGTACTCATCTCTTAACTCCAATCAGAGCTGAAAGCAGACTGCAGTGCTTTTGTATTACATTGAAATGGCAAAATAATTAGCAGAACACAATTTGTACCCTAACATTATTCCCTCTCCAAAATCAATACTCCTATATATGATTTCAAATAGAATCCAAGGGAGATACCAGAAGTCCCACAGAGTAAGCTTAACACATGGAGTACTGTTTGCAAGGTCAAACTCTCTTCTTTTAATATATTCCACTAAGGATAATGTGCTCTTGTACAAGATCCTGCACAAGGCCTATGGACCACTGGAGTCCATCTCAAACCCCAGCTGCACAGAACAGAACGTTTAAGGCCATAGATTCATGAACTGGTTATAATAAATATCTTCTAGCACAAGAAATATGAAGCTTTGGGGTTTGTTAGGGTTTCAGGGTTAGATTTGGGATATTTTTGTGGTGAAAAGCTCAAACACATACACATCCTTCCAAGTAATCTGCAAGTACTACATTTGTGAAACAGCTAAAAGATCTGAACTTACATTAAACATTTAGTGATAAAATATCTGAGATATTTTTAGAGACAAAACCACTTGCTGGAATGTTGATTTCTCTGCCACCTTGAGCTTCTATAAACCTGTTTTGCTGGGGGTGTTCTAACATGGCAGAGATGGTGCTTTCCATTCTCTGTAGTTGCCTCCTTACAAAAACCTTAAAGACAAATTAATCATTTGATGTAAACAGCACTGCAATTAGATATTGATTTATTGGCACTCAAGGGTAGTTACAAACCTGGTGTTTAGAAAATGTCCTTCCATGCCACTAAACTGTGAGCTAGAAATAACCCAGATGCCGTAACACGGAAACCTATGCTCTTACTCATTAGGTTTAGACAACAACTAGATAGAGGTTCTAGATGTTCATTTTGGTTTTACTGTTACTATTTTGATATTGAGAGACCCTTCCTCCAAGAGAGAAAAAGTAAATGAGTAATGAAGGCATTATTCAGTTTGGAAGAGGTCATGTAACATTAGTACCCTCGGTTGCTCAAAGCTAAAATTTACTATCATAACTGTGAACATCAGATTTGAAAGGCATAAATGGGTGAGAAAGCTCAGGAGGGAGTTCCTATCATTTTCTCTGGTTTTGGGAAGAGGGATAGGAGAGAAGAATACAAATCTACTGATTCACACCTATCTATCAATCATACCTCTGTTGCTCTGGTTGCTTATTCTGCAGACCTTCTTTGTTGTATAAATAAGGTGCACTGCCTCAGGGTTTAATATGATATGCCTTTATACATTTGTTTTCTAGTTTTCCTTCTAACCTCTGATCATTCTCCACTTTCCATCACATATTTTGTAATTCAGCTAAACAAGTTTGTAACAAAAAAAGTCTGTGCCATTCACATTCTTTCCAATTAGGAATTTCTGGATTTTTTTAACCCATGGATGGCCATTCACTTCTGAGTGAAAAAAAATCTGTTTATTACTTTTAGAGAAAAAATATTTTCACTGAACCTTAAAAATGAAGAAATACAGAGATATTGATATCTTTTAAAAAATACACTATGAGGACAGATGTTTATTTCCAGAACTACCTCACAAGAGGCTCCTTTAAATTTCTCGATGCATATTATGGGTTTTGTTTATGAAAGAAAATAATCTTGTACTTGGCTAACATAAAGCAGTATGTTTTTAAACAACTAACATCCACTTCTCTTTTTACAACATTTTTAGGTAGAAGTATTAACTTGCCTATCATATTTACTGCATTTGAATTAGACTAAAAGATATGCCACTTTATAAATTTGAGCAAGCTTCAAAGAAAATTTTGGGGAGGCACAGAAGGGATGAAATTCAAAACCTCCTTGCCAGGGATTTCTATCTCTCTGCATATATTATTTAAGGCTTTGCAAAAGACTACTCTGCAGCGCTGAATAATTATTTTTCATGTATTAGCTCAAATATTCCATCTTCTGTTTCCTTTTTTGGTTTAGTAATGGTTATTTTTTAGCAAAAAAGAAAATTGTATGCATTTATTCAATTAAAACACAGAAGTTACAATAACATTGGCATTTGTACCCCAATATCTGTGCTGCATGAATGCAGAAGAAATCTGACAATTTACATAGCCAAACTTGCAGTGAAAGAATACATTAGTGGTAAGCAACTTGACAAGAAATAGGTTTAACAGTGTTAAGTGATTGTTTTGGTGTTAATCTTTACGTTTCAAGTCAAGGCTACAATAATCTTAGCTGATGTGGTTTTGAACTTATTAGTTGCGATTGGTGCAGAAATTTAATGCTGGTGTACTTTACTTCATGCCAACACTAAGGTTTTCTAGCTCTACATGCTCTATTCTTTTAACCTTGACATTAAAATAGGTAAACAAGAGTTAGCAAAATAATTGCCTTCTGGAAATTTTAGCTAGGGGGTTTTGCTGTTGTTGTTGCTTTTGTTTTTACAAAAACAAACAAAAATATGGTGCACAGGCATTGTTTTTTTCTCAAATTTTAATGAAACCTCAAAATAACTCATAAGTATTGGTAATCAGTATTTCTCCAAAGCAAAACATACAAAATTCAGAAGTGGTTATTCAAGGGAAATATGCCCTAGCTTCATTTGGAGATTTGTCCAACTACAACTAAACACACATTCTTTAGGATTTAGCTAGTGAACATTCATCCATGCAAGAGCTTTCCAATGACAAGGCAGATCAGTTTCATGTGCCAGGTTTATGAAGCACAACACTTACAACCATGCTGATAATACTATCACCATGTTCTCAGTTCTAACTAGTTAAAAGGAAAAATTACTATAGCACTAATCTGAAAGTGAGTTCCCTGGCTGGGAGACACGTATGTAAACCCTTCCAAGAATACTGCAGTTGCAGTCTCTTGGACCTGGAAGCAACAGTAACCATCTAAACATCAGTGGTATTCAAAACAGACCCTTACAGTGAGTAACTGATTTCAGGTGAAGCAGATCTGAAAACAGTGAAGCTTCCATTATCCCTTGCAGAGGGGGATGTCACAAATTTGGGCAGACCATTACTGCATCAGCAGCACTGAAGTCTACGAGAGTTTTTCCACTTCAGTAGACAATCAATTATATAGAAAAACACTGAGTGGAAGGCAAAATCTTAAAGAGCAGTCTCTCCATCTGGTCACTTTTTCCTTTGACCCTTTGCCAGGCACCCCACTGCTGTTTCCAGGTGAAAAAAAGACATATCTCTGTTGTGTTTGACTAGCTTCTTTGATGCATTCAATTATTACTACAGAAATTGCCAATACATTCAGCCATCATGTCTCGGTCTGATTGTATCCATTGTATGTAAACCTAGTATTCTTTCATTGCAGTTCCCATTCTTGAGGGAGAGAGCAATGTGTCATTTTTAGTTCAGTTTTTCTGTGGTTTTTTTTTTTTTTTTTCAAATAAGTTTCCCTCCCTCATGGTAAGAACACCTGATATTTGCATCCAGCCTAAGAAACATTCTTTGATATATTGTCTTGGCTAGAAGTATACAACTCCCTGATCGTTTTGTGCCCTGAGTTTAAGAGCAAGCAAACCTTTTCTCTTTTTAATTCTCTTAATTCAAATCTCTGTCAAACATGAATCATTGACAGATTAAAGTAAAACTGTCACAGTGAGATTACCATGAGCATAAAATGTTGCTCAGCATGTGTGTCATTTTTCCTTGCTGTGGGCTCAGATGAAAGCATAGGAATCAGAAAGATAGGTTTGCCTTGATACAAGATACCGAGCCTCTTATTTATGTAATATGAACTAATGGGGAGAAAATGTGAAGTCATATTTAATGGTTTCTAGAATTCATTTAAATTCTATTTAAAAATCCTGGGGGGTTGCCACAATTAGAGAGGTTTGGTCTGAGAAGGTTGTAAGGTACAGGGAAGGAAGGCTTAAGAAGGGTTTCTGTAATACTACTGAAACTAAACTGAAACACGCCAATCCAATCTGAACTGAGATATCACCCAAGAAATATTTTAGCCTAATGATTAATGGCAATATTTTAGATTTATCTGACAGAATATAAGAATAAAATCAGAATAAAATAAAAAGGTGACTGGTATTGAGCATTATTAATTTAACCAAACATTAAACAGTAAGAAAATTCTAGGTTTGAGACTCTCAGCAGAAAGTTATGAAATTAATATTAATCTAAGAACAATGATTAAATACTTTACAATAATTTTTATTTAACAAATATCAGGTTTTCCTTTTAAGTCTTTCAAACAATATGGATTCTTTTTTGTGGAGGTTTTGATGTTTTTTTTAAAAAATACTTCTTGGCAAGATTCCTGAAATCAGCAGAAATACTCCCAATAAATACAATGAGTTTGGAATTATTTGATGAGCAAGGATTTCAAAGTAAACTAATCAAGAATGTTCTGAAGGTGGTATTCTAGTGCACTGGAACAGCACATATTCTCTATCTCATTAAACATCTACACTCAAACTGTTTGCCTCTGACAAAATCCCTTTTATTTAAAGGAATTATTAATGTAGTTAGAGAAAGAAACCTTGTAGACAAGTAGTAATCTTCATTATAGCTGATCAAATTTCATACTGCTAGCAATGTGTCATTTTGACCCTAACTGTAAACTACCAGTCCAGGGATGATAGCCATTGACACTGGAACTATCAGTAAGGATGAAAACGCTTCTGGCGTCACTCATTTGCATCCGCAATTCACTCTGTGGTACCTTCTTTCCACAGAGAAAACATTATTGGATACATTTGACCTTTTCCTAACCTCTCCAAATAACTCAGAAAAGAAATCAGAGAGACATTATAACTCCACGTGCCTCTAATCCGTACACTATGAGGAGGAAAGTATCCATTATAATTACAACCTATACAAGTTAGTTTTCACTGCTCTGAATTTGCAGGGTATAACATGAGAAAAAGAAAAAATAAAAAAATCTTATCATCAAACCAAGCACTGGTAAGAAGTGTGCCATTAGACAGAGGATTACCTGTGTCTCTGAACTCTGTCATTTACCTTATTAAGTTCTCTTGCAGTTTAATATGTTAGCAAAACTCATACATCTTTGAAAGTATCAGAACATAAAATCACACTAAGAGGCAAGTCTGCATGTTGCAGAACATTTCAACAAAAGGAGACACTGAGTGACCCACACTGTGATTTGGCAGATTGGTGGGAAGAATTTGAAAATATCCCCAGCTTGTCGACGGAAAACAACAGAAAAGTATGATTGTAAGAATTCATTCCATATCTGAATTTTGGAATAAATCCCCAATCAGTATGACAACTTTTTTGATCCTGTAATATCCATATTGCCTACATGAGAGGCTTTAGGCACTTTTTGGTCATTACATAATGTTGTTCCATACTGCAGAGAAGTGGATAATGAAAAGCGACCAGTTATGCTCCAATCCTTGTGCTTCCCTTTTATCCATTAAAGGCTTACTTAATTGGCTTCAGTATTGGATAAGATGAGTCTCAGCAAGGAATGGCCTCATGTCGCAGGAATCTGGGGCTGCTCATTAACTGCTTAGGTCATAATGGAGGATTCCCTGTGCCGCCAAAAGAGAAATCTACAAAGAAAAATCTGTGTTTTTTCAGCTAACTACAGTAAAGAGGAATTTGAATTTAACAACTGTCAAAAATTACTTTCTTTTAAAAATGTATTTTCCCTTATTTTATTTGCACTTAGGAATGAAGAACACTTTCAATTTTAGATTATTGAAAAAACTATAGAAAACGCAGTTATATTTTACAGCTTCCTAAAGCATACGGAATGATAATATATTGTACTGCTGAAACCAATTAAGGCCAAGGGGATTGAAAAAACTAAGAAAACTGAAAGATAAACCATAATCATTGGCTATAAATAAAGACATTTTCCCTCATACCCCTAGAGATTACTTTTGTTTTGTGGAGTTTTTTCTTTTCATACTCGCACATGTTTATTTTGTTTTACTTCTCCAAGTACATACGCACATTTACAAAGATGTAAAGTCTCAGCATGGCACCTTTCAAAATAGAGAAATTTCGTGGAAATATCAGGCAGGGAGCAAAGGTCTTGTTTTGTCTGATCAAACTCAGTGGCAGACCTCTCACTGACTTCAAATGATCAAGCCCCATTTTCTTACCTGTTAGTCAATCTCAGTGGTAGACTGATCCAAGCAGTAAAGGTGTTAGCACCATATGGTTCACTGAATAATACAGCACATTCACTTTAAAGTTTATTTTCAGCAACATGTTTAGGCACAAATTTTTAAACAAATATGAGTAGGCTGTGTTCATCCTACCATTGTGGCCATTTTCTCACATTTTTCCCACTAGGATTACTGCAAAGCAAGATTTTGCAGTACTTATTTCTCTAGACAAAAATCTGACGAAAATGAAACTTGAGGTTTTAGGACTTGGGATACTGAATTTGTGAGAATGAGCTTTGATGCAAAAATAGTATGTTGAGTTATACTTATAGAAATAGGAAATAAATATATTGTGATCACTATGCTTGATCAAAATAGCTATATTTTCATTTCTAAATGCCAAAAACTGATTATGTTCACTAATGTTCTTCATTTTATCGCCCATTCACAGAATCATAGAATAGTTAGGGTTGGAAAGGACCTTAAGATCATCTAGTTCCAACTCCCCTGCCAGGGGCAGGGACACCTCCCA
>JASSUY010017957.1:0-28580 GCA_032466535.1 Forpus xanthops
CCAGGGAAGTTGTGAATGCTCCATTGCTGGTGGTGTTCAAGGCCAGGTTGGACAGAGCCTTGGGTGGCATGGTTTAGCGGAAGGTGTCCCTGCCCATGGCAGGGGGGTTGGAACTGGATGATCTTAAGGTCCTTTCCAACCTTAACTATTCTATGATTCTATGATTCTGAGTGTGAGCAAATGGTTGCACCCTACTCTACAGGGAATAATTCAGATTATCCAATGCACCTTTCAGATTTTGATGTTGTGAAATACACACACAAACACTTGGAAACTGATGTTAACATGGTCCCCAGTGCATTTCTAAGAGGCACCATGAGGTATTCCCAGTAACAGAGAAAAATCACAAAGCATTTCCTTGTCACATAATCTGTGGAAGAGTGCTTTGTTTCACCTGTAAATTAGAGGAGGGTGAACAAGAGCCCAGCTTCCAGGGATATGTCCAGTAGGACAGGGAAAATATAAATTCAATATATCTGCTCCACATAGCTTCTTACTGGAACATGTTCAGTCTAGGAGGGAAACAGAAGCATAATTCTGGGTTTAATATCTCTGATCTGGTTCAACACGTGCAATTAAAACATTCACCACAGTATCTCAAACTTTGTTAATCTTACAAATACTATCTTCAAGGAAGTAACCTTGCCTACTCCACCAGAATATGGACCATGCTGGAAAGAGCACTTCCACTTCCCACACCCCTAGGCACTGAAGGGATAAATCCAGGACTTTCTGCATCCTGGTGACCTGTTGCTTTTCATCCCAAGAAAGCACAAGCATAGTAATCGTTCATCTCAATGTGCTTACTGGTAGCTTTCCTTTCCATTACATTTAATACTAAATGCTTCCAAAGTTTCTAGAAAAAGAAGCTATCAACATCCTACCAAATGCTCAGAACCAAGCACTCTTTGCCCCAAATATTCATCTTTAGCTCATTCAGCTTTTCTTCCTCAGTCCCAAATGAAGTCTCACAGACTTTGAGAATGCTGCTCCTTTAGCCCAGGAGAGCTTGTCAGACTCCTGTCCATCCCTCGAGAGATACTTCTAAAAAGCAGCATCTTAGGCACAAAGGCGCACACCAACTAGCTACACTTGGATTCTCTGCTCAGCTCCTGAAAAATACCTGTACACCAGCTCCTGCCTTCCAGCCATTTCAAAAGCCCTTTCATTTGATTTTCAGCAAGAAGCTGGGACATGAGTTAATCGATGTTATGCTCAAGGTAAAAGAATCAAAGATCTAATCTATAGAACCTATTGAAAACTGCACAGGCACTGCCCAACATTGATGGCAGTGAGCTGTTGGGATATCACATGAGGGTAGCTGAGGAGAAACAAAAACAAAACAACCCAGAAATCATCAAACCTTAACATTAAGTCTCTCTCCTTTGACAAGGCAACCATCTCTGAATGTGAAGCCTAACCGCCACTCAGAGCAAAGGTTCAAGCCACCAGGGTGACAGAGAGTAGCCCAGGTTGTCCTCAAAATGGTGCACATGAGCACATGTTTGGGAGAACAGAATGCATCTGTCCTGCTAGAAATACAAACATTCCATACCTGCCCCGTCACTGCAGCTTGGTACTGATCCACCCTCAGTGCCTGCAGCACATGGACAGACACAGGGAACAGTCTGAACCTCATGTCACATCAATCAGCTCCATGCAGAATTTGGGGTAACACATAGCACTAGGCACAACCCAGCATCATTAACAGAAACCCAGGCTGGCATCCACTCTATAGGATCTGCGCACAACAGGCTTGAGGTTAGCTGGATGTCCTGGCTATGTTTACCAGGAAGACTTCTGCAAGTAAAAGGAGATAAATCACTTGACTGTATGGTGTCACGTGCTGTATGTGTACATGTGATTCTGCTCAGTTGTTTTAGACATGCAATAAAGCTGAACAAGTACAGGACATCATGAGAGCAGCAGAAGGAAAATCCTAGCTGTTGCTTTAACTGGAAGTGCGCTCATTTGCTGTGTACTCTGCTGGCAGCATGAGCATTTTAAATAAAACATTACCAGTAATTTATTTAGCAAAAGCATGTCTTTGAAAAGTTCTTTTGCACAGCTCCTATGAATATATGCCACACAAGATTCCACACACCCTCCTGCTCCACATGTCCCTGTGCTCGAAGTGACTGGGGGCAAGATCTACGTTAAACATTACTCCAAAATTCAACATTTGCGTACTTTTCTAGCTCTGCACCAGCCATTTGACTGCCTCATAGAGCTTCAGAAAACACATGATCCAGCCAAGGATTCACCCTCTTGCTCCCAAGATTTAGTTTGATTCTTATCCCAGTCAACGCTTTTTCTTCAGGAATATACATTATTCCTTCTTCATTTTCTGGTGCTGATCAAATGGCTATAGTGCATAGACACCACTAAGCAATCAGTACAGCTGGAGCTGTACATCTGAAATAAGGTGAGGGATTATATGCTGCATCACAAAGCACACGCCAGTATCAGATAACCCAGCACATGACAGGACACTGTTGCTGTGGTTACTTGGAAGCATTCCTGTAAAGTTTAACCACAGCTCTGTGGGTAGGTTTGTGTTTCCAGAGCAGCTTGAAGTGGATATGGAATCTCGGTTTCAGTGGCTCCCTTTTCCCATATATCTGGGGAAGCATGTGCGTATTTGTATGCACACAAACAATTTCATATATGATTAAAAGTCAGAACTGCCACCAAGAAGAGCTCTTCAAATTTGGACTTGCCTCCCATGTCAGTGCAGACCATGGTATTCATGCCAAGAAAAGCAACCTTGAAGATACTTAAATTTTAGGCATAATTCAAATTGGGTAGAGAGCTGTAAAGAACAAGAATAAATCCACTGAGGTCTATATCTTATTGCAAGTGGACCATCTCATATACAACCTCCTCTCTTGATGGGGAAAATCAATTTGTTTAAGCCCATTTCAAAGGACTGTATATCTCATCAAAATGAGTTTTCTTCTATAAACACTCTAAACTTTCCAAGCTTTGTGTAAAAGGTACATAGTTACAATCACTGCATTTATTCTTAACCATGCCCTTTTAGATACTTCTCTTACATGAGCAGAGAAGCAGTTTGGGTACAAATATAGCACAGCTGATTGCTGCTACAAGTCATTTCAGTACAAGGTAGTGTAACTGGAGGAAAATCAGGTCTGGGGATGTTTGAGCAAACACCAAATACAGAAAGACCAGCTGGTGAGAACAGTATATGAATGCCTTCTTGAACATTATCAAAGTTTAAAATTATCATTAAGAAATCAATGATACTTTAAAACCAATTTGATAACCAAAGACAGTGTGAGTTTTCAGAATCATGTAAACAAAGATCTCACTCAAATCAAGTGTTGATGAAAACAAGGCAATTTTAGGATACAAACTGACTAAAACAAAGCCTAGTTCTCACTGCAGGGGTGTCTTTGAGTTTCCCACCTAGCTGAGAATGCATCAGACAAGTGTGTCATTAACACGAGGTCATGGTCCATGCTGAAACACACAAAAAAAGAACAGTACTGTTTGGCACGGGTTGTGGGAACATAACCTTGAAAACAAGGGAGTTAAGACCGCTGTTAGCAAGAGTCCTATATCACTTGCAAGACACAGGAGATAATGGTCCGTGGTGGCTTCCCCAAGAAAATCCCCTAGAAGTCCCGCAGTCCACTTTGGAAATCCCCGAACAGAGACCCTTTTGGACTAAAGGCACAGCCCTAGCAAATAGCCATAACTGGCCACTCCTTTTGATGTAGGCTGGCCCCCTGCAGTGTGTCCTTTCGCTAGCATAAAAGCCCGAGCCTCATGCAATGCAGGGAGCCAGAATCTCACAACACCCAGGTCAACACTGCCTCCGTGGGGACACCCACTAAGGTTGAGCCTGCTACCTTGCACTGCGATGTCTCTTGGAGCTGGTTTTGTGATCGTCATCACATGGTCCTTGGGGTTGGTAAGATAAACCCTCACCAGAAACATGTCACTGTTTCTTTCACCCTGTACTGGCTCTTCCTCCCTCTCTTCTCCTATAATAATAAACTAGGGTTGTTTTATTTTTAAATCTACTGTGTCTTGCCTCTCTCTCAACATGGAATCCCCAAGTTCTGGAACAAGTCAGCTCTTTACAAAGAAAAGCTGCTAACAAGCCAGCTCAGACAGGTGTTTAATCACCAAAAGCATGACAACAGCCTGAATTAAGCCTGTACTTGGAAAGCTTTGCTCATCTCCTCTGCCTGCAGACACATTAAAGCCCCTCTCATGTTACAGCACCCACTGGACAACACATACATGCGTCCAATAGCTTAATAGCTCTGACCACGCTTCCAGATCAGACCATGTGTGCTACCGCAACATCATTTCTAAATAGGACAGGCAGTGCCGAGCCATGGTGAAATACATTTTCAGCCAGTTGCACATGCTTATGAGCTCAGGTGTCATTGTGAAACATTATTTGTCCTAAAAAAAACCTTTATTAGATAACACAAGCATGCTAAATACTTAAGTCACAGCTACATGATCTATTGCTTAATGTAAAGTGCACAGAGGAAGCAGTACACTAATCTGTTGAACATAAAGCTTCATTCAGCTTAAAGGACCATTGAATAACAGCAAAGATCCACCAGCACTGGGCACTGGTTATTCCACATCACAGCAGAGATCATATTTAACAATAATGAAACAACAAGGAGGCCCATCATTTTTGTGGCTTCAGTTTTATTGTCTTCAATAGCTATTTATGTTGTAGCAGTTGTGGAGAACAGGGTACAGCTGTACTTGGAAGAAGTTGTGCAAAGCCTGGTTTAGGAAAGATTAAATTTCATTGTAATCTCCCCAGCCTAGCCAGCATAAAACTAGCACAGAGATCAGCAGTAAGGACCACATTTAGAAATTATGATGGGAAGAAGAGGAAACATCATCCATCTCTTCTGAAGAATCTGTTTGTAAAATCAAGTGGTTTTTACACTGTAGAACAAGTTGTTATCAACTCAAAAGCTATATTTAAAATGCAGCGTTATTTTAGACATATTTTGTTTGTGAAGTTGCTGAGGACTGAATAAGGGAGGAGTTCTTGGATCTGTACCTCCCCCAGACATTTGAGTACCCAAAATATACACTACTTTCTGTTACTTGATTCCATAGAAGTAACCGTTCCTTTTCCACAGCTACTCTGATCACAGGCAGCAAATCCCTTGGTTTCCTCCAAGTATCCAGCCCCCACCCTTGTACCACTGATACCTAGAAAACAAAACAACTTCATTGTGTCCATATTGATTTTGTAGAACTAGAACATCTTTGGGAAACAGTCTGCAACTCGAATAAAGATGATCTGATTAACTCTGCAATTGTACTTATGGCTACTAGACCGTTTTTTTCCTTCTGAACACGATTATTGATTTAGAGTTTATAGCAACTTAAACGTAACAACAAGACATGCTGTGCTCAGACATAAAGCAAAGAACTAAACATTCACTTTTAATGACGAGGACAAAACAATACTTCTCTGAGCACATAAATGAAGACAGCACAGCTGTGAAAATAATTTATTTGCCAAGTATTTCCTGGAAAAGCCAGGGATGGATAATGCTTGGTGTTGGTCCAAAGGACAGACAGCAGCTTTCACCTGATACAGCAGCACTTCCATCCCTGAATATGTTTCCATCTTCCCCAAAGTGGTTAGCTTGTCCTACTTAGCTGTAGCCAGAGACAGAGGCCTAGTAGGGAGGAAGGATGCAAGAACTGCCTGTAGACTAAGAGTGAGAGCCTTAGTTTGGACAGCAGAGTTCTCCTGATTTATACCAGCACAGGAGTACAGGTCAGGCACATTATATACTTCAAATGAGATTTTGAGAAAATCTGAAATTTAAACGCATATATAAGAAAAACATACCCATATTTACCAGTCAACATTATTATTATTGACCCCTGCATTTTTATTATTTAAATAAATACACACAATAGCACAACTGCCTCTGAAGTGAGCAACAACTAGACAGGACACATTGTGGAGACAGGAAAAGCAGCAGGAAACCACAAGTTATTCTCCTTAGTGGAGATACCAAGTGCAGAATAGTTACTCTGTATGGATCTCACATTGTTTTACAAAGCAAAACCACAAAACAACAAAAAGCCAACATTACACTGGACTTGACTCACTTTCTTATCCCCCTCATACTGCTATGATCCATGAAGAAAGGGAAAATAATAAGACCCCCACAAAAAAAACACAGGTCTCTATTTCAATTCTACAGTTAGGGACATGCTGAAGTGTCTCCTTGAATTAGGCTGGGGCTATTTACTAGAGATGCAAAGTAGTCCTTCTATTTCAACTCCCCTGAAAGCAAAGTTAACATATATATCACAAGAGATTACAAGAAATGGATAGAACAGTTCAGAGACATATAAAGAGGAATCCAATGGTGAAATCAGAGTTTACTGGAGAAGCCTCAACAGAATGTTAATGTCAAGAACTACCTATTTGTAGGGAAACAGCATACGCTCTATTGAACAGTCTAAGAAATCCAATCCCTACATTGGGGGGGGGGGGGGAGGAGGCAGGGAGAGAATAGGAAAGAGAAGAGGTACTGATCAGCTCTAGAGGAAATGCTGGGAGGAAAGACTACAAGACCACACCAAATTACCCAGCTACAGACTACTGGGATTTCAATTTTAAGGTATTTATTGCACCATTTTGTAGTTTCAATTAAAGTCCATGTTAAATGAATTAAGAGTGGGGGAGGTGATAGATCTCCAGAAATAGATGTCGACAGGAAAATATCAGTAAATATCTATATGTCCCACATGGATTCATACCAGGCCTGACATACTGCCATTTATTATATTGAAATAAATATATATTCTACTAGCAGTGAACTTACAGACCACACAAAGGACAACACAGTAGTAAATAAGGATGGAAAGAGGCCAATAGAGTGGCCTGGACAGATTAACCGATTGGGCTGTTTCCAACAAAATAGGCTTCTATAGAGCCAAGATACAAAGCTACATGTCCAGGAACAACAAGCATTCAGCTTGAGAAGTTGCATCCTAGAAAGCACACTGAATAAAGGATTTGGACAACATCAAGAACAAGCAATTTGTTAGGCACTCCCAGTGGCAAAGCTATCTTGTATCGTCCCTGAATATATGAATGTAAGAACAGCATCTGGGAGCAGGGATGGTATTTGACTTCTCTACAGGGCTCTGGCAATAACCAATTCCTATTTCAGACCTCATTTTGAAGAAATGACTCATGATAGCAGAGAAAAAAAGCCACAAAAGCATTGAGGGCTGCAAGAAATACCCTAAATTGCTCCTAGCTGTTCGTGCAACAAGTAGAAGATGTCCACAGTTGGTGTGTAAGGAAGGAAGGTGCCTGAAAGTTAATCATGGCAAGGACCAACAAGTGAAGCCTGAAGCCAGACAAAAAATCAAATTAGGAAAGAAAGGCATACCATCTTAATCCTGAGAGAACTGACTAGAACACACTGCAAATGTAAATGTGGATTCAGTGCCTGCTGACATCTTCAGACCCTTTCTAGTAAACCCACTGCATACAGCAGATTACAGGCTCAGTAGAAAAATAAGTGAGATCGCGAGAATCTACAGAGCTTGTTATTTGGAAGATATTAAAAGCTAGAACTGCAGTTTGCTTTTCTTTGATGGTCAGGAGTATGGAGCTCTTATATTCCTTGTTGCAGTTTTCAGGGGTACACAGTGTGCAGTAAGCAACTTAGCCCTTCAAACTCCTTCCTCTGCCTATAACAGTACAAATGCAGTCCACATGTTAGGCACCCAAGTTAAGAACATCTTCAGAATTGCCAGTCTTGGGAAAAAGAAATTTCTGATTTATTTCAAATCTTAAGGGCATCTCCAGCACACCTCTCTCACACCCATTTAGGAAAGTTTCTGAGATCCTTCAAGAAGTGGTTCTAATGCTAACTGCTTGCAGGGGACTAATGATGCTTCACCGTGCCCCAGGCCACTGGGCCACACTTGGACCAGGCTGATGACTGCACTAAGATTGCTGCAGCTGCAACTTCCAAATGTGTATTTTAGCTGAAGTCATATACTTCAGTTTCATTTTGAACCCTTGTGCAATGGCATTTTTTCCTCCATAGCTCACCCCTCTGCATCATTCATTTCAACACAAGAGTATCTACTATTAAATATTCCACCATAAATATTATTGCCAAGTGCTGATGAGCAGATGTTAAGCAGCATTTAAAGATTATAGGACCAAGGTAGGTCAAGTTATTTTAGTTCTCTCTGGAATCTAGAAAGCTCTTTTAAGCTGCTTTTATGACGAACCTGATTGCCTGCTTTCATTACTAGAAATTCAATGTATCTAATCCCCTTGTTTCATGTAGCAGAATGTGCTGAGTGACACAGGAGTGTTCCTCTTTGTTCAGTTTAATCAACCAGCTGCATTCAATCACTTTCACTGGAGAATGAGCCTTCACTCACTATGGCTTCATCTAGAGAACAAATTGGTATGTGCAAGGGGAACAGGACTGAAGATGATCATACTGCAACGTCGATTCAGACCTATAACAACAGTCTGTTCACATCAGTGACCCAGGATACATGTCAACAGTTTCTCTAAACCCAGAAATATTAGGCAATAATGCAAACTAATTCAGCTTGAAGCTGAACAGAGCAGTATGCTATCTGAATGCCAGTTTCTTTGGTGGAGCATCTGGTTAAAGCTCTTAAGAACTCCCTTTAGCTTTATGAGCCTCTCTGTCCTGTCAGTAGTCAGAGGGCAGAGAGGGGGCACCCTCTAAAAGACAACTGAACAAAGCAGCCAAACTCACTGGCTATAGCTGTCTGGAGGACGCCCAGAACACAGAGTGTTTTGGTTTGGAAGATGATTGTTGTGACCTGTGCCAGAAACCTCAGTTTCAGGGCGGATGCCCATGTTTGGAGCATGTGCTGCTCAAAGGACTCCTACTGACTTCCTCCTCCCTACTGTGAGTTTGAGTGTAGCTTCCTCCTAGTTTAAGTTCTTACCACCTGCTGTGGTTAGACTTTAGTGGCACAACGTAAACAGGGAGGGAAAGAAAAAGCAGACACACATATTGCTACCATGATTTTTCTATCAGCAGGAAATATATATATATAGCATAACAATTACTTTTTGTAAACTGGGGTGACAATTGGGGTGCCTCCACAGGAAGCACAAAACCTTTGAACAGACCAATCCAAGCAGCTTCTACACTGAGATTTGGAAAACTCACCCTCTTGCTCTAATGGAAGAAATCAATAGTCACAATGAAGTTTCCTTCTCCCACCCTCTATGTTTTAGAGGAAGAGGGACATCAAACCCAAATTGCGTGCATTAAAGTATAACCTCTGCAACAATTATGACCACAAAATATAGAGCAAGCTAGAGCTTAGTGGTTCTGTTTGAATATTGGTTTATCTCTTAAGGGGCTGTTTCAGAAATGGAGCTGAACTCAGAGATATGGGCTTTGATTTCTTTCCCCCACCCTTCCATTTCAGAAAATGATTTAAATTCCACAAGTGCCAAGTTGACCTTGCATTTTCCTCTGATGGCATGCTAATTACAATTTAATGAGTGGTGCTTCCAGCCCTTCCTAGCACATCCAGCACAGAAAGTGATGCAAATGTGAACTGATAGGATCGGAGAGCTTTACCCTACCATCAATTTCTACATAAACCCAGATGGGACATCAACAGGAATTTTGCAGACAGGGGATGGCCCAAAGCCAAGATGAAAGCAGCACTAATAAATCTTATTGTGGTCACATTGTTCTGTTACACTTCCATCTTTTTTGAGTTTTAAAATATTACAGCAATTCCCATCTGGGTTAAGGCCCAGAATGCGATTTTATTCTCTTCTGATGTTTTCAGCTGACAAGACTGTCAACGGACAAGTTTCAGTCAGTGAAACCAACGCAGCTTCAGTGAGCCAGGAACACTTCCATCTTCAGAGATAAACTGTGCATTAGCAAACACAATATACCTCAGCAGAGCTCTTAATTAAATCAACTTACAGTTGTCACTTAGGCACTGACAATGCAACATATTACAGTGATTTCTCTAGGCAGAAAATCTCCCACCAGTCTCAATTTTCTGTTCCAGATGGATTTTCAAAGTCTTATTTGGAATTCACCCTCCTTGTAACACTATATCCATGTAGGCTGTTCTTAGAGGCATAATTGATTAAACAAAGATTTATGGGCTTTTGTTCTGAATTTGTATTTTTCAAAGCCAAAAAGCATACAGAAATGTTACAATAATGTCAGAATACAGTCAAATAATGAGCAGCTCACGTAACTAGATTTGTGCCATGCACTATTATAACAGCATTGCTAATCCAAGAGGGTGCAGAAGTATCAAAGGGGTGCTGTGGAAGCACCATAGCCATGTTCAGAATGAAGCAGTGTGTCAGTTCTTTGAGAAACACAAGTTACATACAATTGTCACCAAGAGCCTGTTATGCTTACAAGGGAAAGGAGAAAGCAGTGCTGCAGAAGAGCTTTATGTGAGTTTTTTTTCCCCTACTCCAACAAGCCCTTATCAGAAGTTTAAAAAGCCTGGGATGCACTGTGTTACATATTGCGTAGACTCCAGTGAACAAAAGCAATATATCCAAAGTCTACTAAAGCTGATGGATGGTTCCCAAACCTTTAGCAGATTCCTGATCAGCCCATCCTGCACTCAGTTCCCTGCCCTTCTGGGCTGTAGCATGCACCTTCATCTAGTTCCAGTTGGTTTTGGAGTAAAGAATCATTTCACAGTACCACTAAAAAAATAAAATAGCTGAAGAATCCTTACTGCTAACATAGCCCCAGAAGTGCACAAGAACTATCTGCAGTCTGACATTGTTTCTACATCAACCTGCTTTCACTTTAGATTTAATTCAGACTGCTCTCGAGCACTCCTGTATGCATCTGGGAAAAGAAATTATTGTATTTCCAGTAATGAAAGGGGTTTTGATAAACACAAGCTGCCCTCCCCCGCAGGACCATACGATGGAAATGAGCATGTCTGAAGCTAGCTGATGCAGTCCAGCCTCCCAAAATATAAACTTGACTTCTAGGCAAAGTCCGAAGATGGTTCTTTCCCTAAATACAACAGTCACAACAAACAAACATTCATCCAACTTCAGCTGATGAATCTGAACACAACTTTCCCCTTACCACACATACTAGGGTGGTCACAGTTCCTTTCCACTTCACGCCTCAGGTGGTTTATGCTGTTTCACCCTTATACCTACCCTTGTCAAAGTGCAAGAAGTCTGATAAAATGATCAGGGAAAAATTACTGCATAAAGAGAATTGACGCTTCTTGGCTCAATGAATGCCATTGAAATCTGCATCCTTCAACTGAAAAACAAGCATATGAATGATCAGGCTTCGAATTAAAGCACTGAATGGAAAACAAGGATGCAATACAAGAGATGTTAGCAAGATTCTGCTATTGCTTACTACAATGAAGGTAGATTATTTTTAGTGCCCACCCTCAGCTGCAGGGAACTTTCCCCCAGGGGCTGGAGCATGGGGAACGAAAGAATGAGGAGACACAGAAACCCCCAACACAACCCACCCGTCAAAGAGACTGCCCCAAGATTTACTAAGCAAATGCCAAGCATCATCCAGTTTCCCACAGAAACAATCAAGGAGGGAGTCAAAATTAATATTTTAATTAAACCAATAAATCAACTGCCTTCTCTTGCTTTCTGAAATGGCTTGATAAAAAGTCTCATCTAAAATATTTCTGCTGTATCAGAAAAGGGGAAAAGGGACCTGCTCATTTGGCAGCGTTATTTACTGTGCCAAACAAATGCTCATTCCCATCCTTTAGCACATATAACCCATATCTAGAGACTTGCCTTCTCACTGTGTCCTCAAAAGTACTCAGTAAAAATAAGAAAAATAAGATAAGGACATAACAGGCTCCAGTGATTCAGAGTAATCCACTCCAGCTTGTGCTTTTAAAAATAGCTTGCAAGTCACACCGATTTTTTTGTTTCATTTTTACCAGCATGCTCAGACTTGTCTCAAACAGCTTCCTGCTCTTCTTCAAGTCTATGGAGATTTTGCCTTCAATGTAATCAGAGAAGGAAATTAATTTTTCCAGGGTGTGGTAACCAGAAAGGCATTAAAGGGCACAGGCTAGCAAGGGCACAACTATGTGCCTATAAAGTCACTTTACAGAGAATCATTCTCAAACTCTGCTCATGCTGCAGTACAGAACAGTTTCTACTATACTTCTGGGACCTAAACATCACCCCATGACAGTTCAGCTCGAAGACTCAATAAGGATCAGAAGATTAAAACCAGGACTGAAGCCCTCAACAGGTCATTCATGCAGCACCCTGTATCTTCACTGAAGATCCCAGTCTCCAGAAGCCATCAGCTCACACCCTACCCCAACCATCAGGTTGTAAACTGAGGTACAAGAATCATCCCCTCCCACTTCCCAAAGATGTAAAATTTGGCCCTTGAGCGCTTGTGCAGGTGTCACATTGTGGTTATGATCTGCAGTGAGTCCCACTCACATCAGCAGAGCTATGCTTGATCTGCTCTGACGCAGCTGAGGAGGCCTGTACTCTTCAACAAGTTGCTCTGTTTTGTACATCCTACTTTCACTTGTGTGCACAAAGCCCAGCCAGCCTTCAGGCAATTCCCAGAACAAATAGGCTAGTTTCTATTTTCAGCAGGAGCCACTGTCATTGCTTGGATTCACGTCAAGACAATATTTTTCTTATGTTCTTTCCAAATCCCAAGTATAGGGGAAAAAAGAAAGACATTATCCTCTATATAATCTGTTCAAACTGATGCACCAGGTTTTACATTAACAAGCAAGAGCTGCATTCTGTCCCAAATACTTTGTTTAAAGCTCTTCCAGGTTGACCTGTGCAGTCAGTGGTGCCTGAGTAACCATAGCAGCATATTTAAACAATGCCACATACTTGTGAACAGACACACAAAAATTCAAGAGGTGGGATTCACAAAGCCTGGATCTCAGTAAAAAAGCAGAACTGACACTAGAAAAAAAGCAGTGGAGCTGCTGATGAACACAAGAGAAGAATTAGAGCTGCTGTTTACCAAGACCAAAATGAGAGGCACAATAGGTAAGCGAGGGTGCTAGGACAGCTTCAGAATTCAGATGACAGCACAAGCCTACACAAGTAAAAGTGGCAGCCAAACCAGCTTTGGAAGCACCCTGAATTATCTGTATATCTGTGGCCACCATAGTTACCTAACTAGTAAGTTTCTTGCCACTCCCTTGTAAAAGCCTTGTAGGTGCTAATTTTCCACTTGACAAGAGCCTCCAACAGGCCAGAAGTCTGAAGCACACATCAACAGCTATTTTCTATTAAATTATACTTAATGCAGAGAGGTATTTCCCTACTGCAATTATCCCTGGAGCTGGAAGTATCTACAAGACCTTAGAAACCTTGGAAAAGCTAATTAATGCACTGCCATAAATGATCTGATCTCTTAGGAGGATATATACTCTCTACACAGTAACTAACAGCTTGCTTTAATGGAAAAAAAGGTGATTTGCCAATGCATATGTGTATTTTATTACAGGTGTTTATCAACCATTTAAAATTTGCCATAAAGAAAGCAGAAAAGGAAAAAGAGAAACCCTACCCTAAAACACATCACAGCCCGCAAGCTACACCATCCCTGGAAAGCAAATCTAGGTCTGTCCTGATTTGTCAGACACAAATATCTCCCCGCAGGGAAGTCTCATATGAAATTGAGAGTCAGTGCAGATCATTTGTCCCAGATCCTTTTACAGTTGCACAGATAGAGGTTGCTGCACAGGACAATCTCTTCCCAGCTCTGCACCAGAGAGAAAGCAACTGCCCGCTCTGTGCCCTCTGAAACAAGAGGAAAACCAATTGCTTCCTGTTGGAGATAAAACAGCTATGTCTGGGACACTGCCATGTCAGGCTTCCCAATGCACATCATCAGCAACCACCAACTATAACAACAAACAAAGGAAGGCCATAATCACCTGCTTAGCTAGTGTTGCTACTCAGAAGGTTTTGGCATATTCTTTTATAGAATATAGGTTATAGTTCAAACAGGTTTTCTTTTGCCCAGTGAGGTCAGGAGCATTCTTTTATTGTGGAAGTAAGCCTAGGCGATGAAGTCTGCTGCAGTAGCGTATGGATTTGAAGTTAGTCGTAAGCTAGCTTAAGTGTTTTGAAAGATGCAAATAAGAGTATCTAATGCCTTATAAACCACCTAAGCCATCCTAAGAAATAGTCATTTAGTTACCTCTCTGAATACTTAATAAACACTCCAGAACCATTGGTGGGAACAGCTTAGTGATCTAAAACCCAGGGCCAATCTCCTGCAAACATCTTTTAGCACAAAGAAAAGAACACACCATGCCACAGATACTCATCACTGACCTTTGTGAGGCAAGCTCTGCTCCCTGTGGCTCCTTACAAGCTGACTGGTAGCAAGGGAACAAGAGGTGCTGCAAAGGTAACTGCTTGGCATGCTTCACGTGTCAGGAGCACCTGGGAACAGCACTGTCAGGAGCTAAACTGCCTGGGCAAACGTGTGCTGGGAGCCACCTAGGGTCAAAAGCCAAAGCATCTTTAATAAACAAACCAACTTCTCTCAGTGGCATCAAGCCATCAGGGAGCTTCTGCGTTTGAAGCTTTGCCAAAACACCAGCCCAGATCTCCTGCAGAGAAAGAGCTGGACCTCTGAACTCCTGCAAATTTACACTTTTGTAAGTGCAGCCTTTTAAAAACAGCTATAGCCAGGGGTGCAATTAATTCCATTCTTTCTAGATTTTTAGCTCTGTAAAACTCATGTATTATTTAAGCCTCACAGCTAAACCATGAATGTTATGAAGGTTCAGCTCTTTCTGTGCATAAAAAGAAAGAAAAAGACATTTTGCTGAAAGATCTGTGGAATAGTCCTGCGACACCTTCAAAACTGCCAGATTCCCCAGCTTACAAGAGAGATGTTTTGGTTTAGCAGTGAGTACCTGACTATCTCCAACAACAGGTCTCTATTTCAGCAGGGTCCTTGCTGTGCCTAGCCTCAGATTCCTACTGTGGTATCAAGGGAACAGCATCTGTCATAAAAGCCTCAGCCAGGCCACTTCATCCTGCGTGTGCTCCCCTAGCAAGATTCAGCTCAAGGATGGTGCAATAGAGGGCACCTGTTAATCTCTCCCAACCTGGATAACTGAAATCAGCTGGACAAAGAATCCTTATACATACAAACACAGGTGTCATTACCAGACAAGAAATATCTAGTCTGCAGTTACATACATACTTTTTTACCATAGTTATCCCAATTGAGAAAGTGCCAGCTTTAAACACCTAACACAACACATCAGCTTCGCTACTGGCTGCGTTTTGCCTTTAGGAAAGGCCTGAGGGAAACCAAGTCTCTGGAACAAAATAGAATCAGCTTCTCTCTGGCAGTCTCCCATGTTTGAACACCAGGGAAGCATGTGTGAAAATGAAGGTAAAGCTCTACTGGCAAGAATCTCTGTGGTCTTACTTGTATTTAAGACTTAAACTAACAGTTTGATGAGAAAGTGCTGCCCAGAAGAAAGTCATCTGCATAAGAGAATTTGGTCCCTGCTCACACCAGGATTACAGATGCACAGAGGCACTCCTCCTTTCAGCAATATTCTGCTCTAGCCAGGCAGCAAGCACGTAGCTTAAAGCCTCCAAGCAAATATCATAGGTCTGATATAATCTACATTTTCTAATTGCCAGCCAATTAGTCAAAAAAACTTGTCTTCGAAGAAACACAACCTGGATTTAAACATACCAAACAATAGATTCTTTGTTACTCAACAGCCATTAAGCACAACAAAGAACATAACAGCGCATATAGAAACCGAACAGCACTCCCACCCAAGAGGCCATGTGGAGACCCAGGCAGTTCACAGCTCCCAAGTGATCCCAGCAATCTGACTTGTTCAGATTCATGGATACTGCTTTTAGGAGGCCTCACTCTGCATGGCTTTAAACAGAAACAGATTTTCTAGAAATCTGCATTACTGCATGTTCCAAGTGCTGTAGCTGTCAGTCAGCTTTCCGGAAGTTATTACTTCTGTGTATTCAGAGCAGTTTGGGAACTGAAGGTTGCCTTGTCACTTCCACGCTCCATAAACAGATTCTGGAATATGGTAATATTTACTCCTGTTTTGCCATCTGCTTATATATGCACATAAACCACATGACTCCCAGAATGTGGAGCAGCAGAAGAACAGCCATAGCTTTTCATTGCAAGATAAAGGTACAAAAATCAATACACATTTTTTCTTTCTAATGAAAAAGGTACTACTGCACAAAGGGAAGAACATGTATAGTGAAAAACAAAACAAAAAACCCACTTTTCTGCAGAATATACAGTCCTTGGCTTTGTTTTTACTGAATAACCAGTGTCTAAAAAAATAAAAGCCCCAAACCTTCCCCCCAAATCCCTACCATGTTGGTTACATACCAGTGAAAAACTAAACAAACCCAAATTCATTAGACAAAGTTGTTTACCTTTAGATGAAAAGATCCACCTCAGCCCCAGGCCAGGATGCAACAGGATGAATGTCCCCAAACACCATCACACCTGAGCACCCTGACATACCTTAGAAAGAAACCTTTTAGTGCTGTTTTCCACAATGAAGAGAGGCTCCATTGCTAATTCACGCAGCCAAGCAGACCTCAAGGAAGGAAGACACTCAGCAACATCAGCCTAACAATGGCCCCTGATCCAGGTGCTCTCCCTCTGCCCAAAACCAACAATTACAGCCCCCACCCCAATCACTTCTCCATGCAGGTGGGGCTTCACACTCAGGTGCTTATTGTTAAAGGCAGTGCTAAAGACAGACCTCAGATTGCGAGTGTGGTTAAATAACTCTACAACATTGCCAAAGGAAGTGTAAAAAGCCTTTTGCTTCCCTCACCACCAAATTAATCGAAACATCCAGGTAGTGTTTAAAACAATAGACCATAGCCACACGCAGGCTTCTAGACACACAGGGAAGCGTCCAAGACAACTTCAGCATTGCACCTTTTAACAAGAGTAAAACATGCAAGAGCTGAAAGGGCAGACCGCAGAACAGACAACTGCAGACTTCAGTTCCTCCAGTGTATTTTGAAAGGAGCTGATGAAGCAAGGTGAATAGACTGCAGGGCTGATGCCACTGCTAGTATCTAACCCACAAAATGAGAATTTTGCACTCTCACTGAGTTTAAGACATAGATTCTTTGGATATTGATGGCTTTTTTTTTCTTACAGCAAGAAAAGTACCATTATGGGGCAAGGTGGTGGTGGTTTAAGGCCAAGCAGAAAAAGGATGTTTGAAATCAAGTTGTGTAATGCTTCATAGGAACCTCAAATTCTCTGTGCCCAGACGATGTCAGAATGGGACAAGCACTATCAAGTTGTTAGTTTACCAAGCAGAGCAGTTGGTTTACTGTCAGATCCCATGGACACTGAACAACTTACACGATTATATCACATTTCAACAAGTCATATCAGTGTTGGAACAGTTCTTTTCACACTGTTTTCAGACATTTATGTTGCCTGCAACTCATCCTTTGCTCAGGAGGATTCATTTTTTCCCAACTATAAAAATGGGTATGTACATGGGCTCTGCATCCCATCCCACTCCCATGAAACCACTGTATCCCAAGCCACACCATAGATGCAGGGGTAAAAAGCAGATCTCAGCCTGAGTTTCAAACACTTCACATTCATATGTGGAAAAACTCTCCACAATTAAGGTTACACACAGACCTAAGCTCCTTTTAGTTGAAGATTGTGATTTAAGACATTTAGGGAATAAAGACAACTTCTTACAGGACTGTACTTCAACTAATGCAGAGACAGTAGCCAAACTGATACCAGCTATAAAAGAGAACACTCAGTGTCTGGCATGACTTTAAAGGAATTAAAAGACTCATTTTACAGTGCATTTTAATTAAAATTATAAGAATTTTCTTTAAGAACAGCATACTACATATTAATGGAAATATGTAACTTCATCCTACAAATGGGACTGTCACCATATTATTCTTACAATTCAAACATACGAAAAATAAATATGATATTTAACTTTATAAATTCCCCCCCTTTGAATCCTTTTTCTTTTAAATAACAAAAGTATTAACTCTTTCCCGTTACAGTGCATTTGCTATCCGCGAGCCACAAACCAAGTAGTCACACCAATGCCAAGGAAACAGCAACACTGCAAAATATTCAGAGAAAGTGATAAAAAAATATAGTAGTCAGCCCAGTGCTTACAGAAGAGACAATCAACAAGAATTGAAAAAACAGCACATTTTCATATTACATAAGACCATTATAATAACATAGAAAACAGTGAAGAAGACATATGCTGGAAAAATATATAGCAATTCTCAGCAAGCAGAAACTGAACTTTGGCACTTGCTCATAAAAAGGCCTTTCAAAGCAAACCAAAATGGAAATTCACTTAGTTCTAGCTTGTATATTTAAAAAATAAAGACATTGACTAAAGCAAGAGAAACAATAGAGAAAAGTTTACAGGCCAGGTCACTACAGATTCAGTACATTCATCCTACAGAAAATAGTCTTTCATCCATCCATCTATGCTGGGATCCTGGCTATCAAAAGACAGGTGTTGGGACAGAACCTTACCTGAAGCATCCCTGTTTCAGCGGGGCTATGCTGATTACACAGACCTCTCTTTAAACTGAACTAGAATAGCATTTATCAGATATATTGCCTCCTTATCATAAAAAAAGGATTTCTAATCTGCAAATTAAAAAGCATGACCCTTGCACTCAGACAGTGGCTGTTCTGCTCTACCCATAGTTGCACCATAACCACTGTAGTGTAAGGATGAAGAAATTTCTTTAAAAAGGGCTAAAAAAGAATGGCTTCCGTTCAAAGGAGAGACAATAGACTGGAAGGGAGGATTCACATGTAGCGCGTTCATCTCAACGCTTTGCCAGCACTGCACATGATCAAAGGGAGTACTGTAGTTCACATGTGCATGGCTGTTTACCTCCCTGCCAGAAGAGCTGATGTACTAAACTCAGGCCTAACCAAAAGGCTGCTGCAGGCCAAAGTATATTTCTGGATCAGGCCATAAGAAAACAAGGGCTGTGCTAGCCAAGAAGTGCTTCCTTCAGTGTAAGGCTCAATGCTCCCAACTAGCAGCTATCTTTGCATTGAGGCAGTTTACTCAAGTTTTTTTACTCTTTTGAGGAATTAAGACTGGGGAGGGACAGAGAGAAAAATAAGTGCTTTAGATTGCACAGAAGATTGTCCTACTAAAGGGGGCACTTGAATGGGAAACAATTGCAGCTATAAATCTAGCAGACGCTCTTCACATGTCTCCACAGGCCATTTAGTAGCACCTCCAAACACATCAACGTTGTTATCAACCCAGGGTATGATGTTGCCAGGCATGTTGGTAGAGCAGTTAGCAATATTCATGATGTCTTCAGTTTTTAAGACCCTGTCCCATATATTGAACTGGCTCATCTCTCCAACGAAGGCTTGAGTTGCATCAAATCTTCCTCCTACTGTGTCCTTTAGGGACACAAGAGTTAGGATTAAATGAGAAGGTTATTTCAGCATTTTCTTCTTCCCAACTTGAAGACTCTCCCCCCTAGCCATATGGCTAAGAGGTGCAGAGCCAGGTCACAGAGACAAACAACTTCAAGGTTCTAAAAGGACTACTTTGAACAAGATACTCTGAGGAACATTTAAAAGCTTCAGTCTGAAATTTGTTAAAACAATTCAAAGCAAATAGTGCTTTGTGCATACTATCACACAAATCACATATAACTAACCCTGCCCCCAAGCACTAAAGCAGGAAGGCAGCCTTAAATATTGAGGCTAATTTCGGAGCCATCTTGCAAGGTCGGTACAGGACAACTTCAGCAAGAACCACACAGATATGCACTAAGGATTAAACTGTAATCGCAGCCCTTGACCAATTGTCTGCAGGGTCTCCAAGATGCAATCTTCACTTATAAATACATCGGTTTCTTCTGGTTGTACCAAACGACTAACTCAGACTGCTACTGCATATGCCTAAAAACATTTGCTCCATCCACTGCTGAAGGACAGAAATCACACATTTTGTGTGATCACACTCACATGAAACTGCAAGCATAGGACAGAACCAAGCATAGTACAGACAAACAGCATGAGTTACAGAAAGCCTGCCAGCCACTTAACAGTAAGCTGGAGCATCTGCTATCACTAGAAGAGAAATACAGGATACTGAGTTGCTGGAGAGGGTCCAGAGAAGGGCAACAAACCTGGTGAAGGGTCTGGAGAACAAGTCTTACGAGGAGTGGCTGAGGGAACTGGGGGCTTTAGTCAGGAGAAGATAAGGCTCAGGGGAACCTTATCACTCTCTACAGCTACCTGAAAGGAGGCTGTAATGAGGTGGGTATCAGACTCTTCTCCCAAGTAACAAGTGATAGGACAGAAGGTAATAGCCTCAAGCTGCGCCAGGGGAGGTTTAGATTGGATATTAGGAAATGTTTCTTCACCAAGAGGGTTATCAAGCATTGAAACAGGCTGTCCAAAGAAGTGGTGGAATCACCATTCCTGGAAGCATTCAAAACCTGTGTAGACGACGCCCTCAGGAACATGGTTTAGTGGTGGAAGTGGCATCGTTGGGTAAAGGTTGGACTTTCTGATCTTAAAGGTCTTTTCCAATGGGACCAAGTGTTTAAAAAAAATTTCCTCATTGCTGCTGTTTGGGGAGTTTTGAGTTAATTTTTTTAACCCTGGAACACAGTGTCAGTCACTCACCTGTTCCTGACCCAAGATCAAGACACCTCCAGGTTTAATTGGGTGCCAAGGAGCAAGATTCTCCCCAGTCCCAAGCTTCTCACCATCTTGAAAAGCCTCCCACATTCCATCTCTGGTTGTCCATGTTATACAGACATGGTGCCATTTCCCATCGCTAATGAAGAGAGGGAGCTGGGCAACCTATGAAAACTCAAAGAATAATGCATGTTGTAAACCAAGTCTACCAGCTCAAGCACAACAGTTAGAAAGAGACAGTATTTATTCTGTCCTCAAATGCAAAATCTTCACAGGCAGAAGTTAGTCCACATCTTTCTATTTTGTTCCAACTCTCCTGTATTCAGAAACAGAGCCATACGTTTTATTCTAGAGGTGAGTCTATGTTTCATCTAGAATCAAGTGACACAAATACCAGAGTATAAGCTACTATCAACCCACTGATCCTGTATATTAATGTGGCATTTATTGTTTAAATCTCAGTGGTTAGTCGGTTTTTTTATATCCAGTGCTCATGTAAAGTTTCTCTTATAATGTGGGGTTTTTGCCAGCACCATTTGCAGTAACAACTCTGACAAATGAATTTGCCTGCTTCCAGTAAGACCTATGGGAACTGTTACATATGACCCCAAATAAGGAGGAACTATGCTCCTTCAGTAACTGGATATGAAAACTTATTCAAGGCGACATAAAGACACAAACGCAGTGGGGTAGGGAGGAGTAGTGACATGGGAGAAGAAAACCCTCACAGAACATCAATAGTACTGACAAAATATTGAAAAGAGTAAGTTATTGCTAAAGATAAGCAAACTGAAGTTTTCTTCTTTTCCACAACCCATTAGAAAAAAATGGCTTTTCGCTTTTATTGATTTTGGAGGATGATAAGGCTGTTAAAAGTGCTTAACTAGCCACATGACTGAACCACCCTAAGCTGTAGATCTGTAAACACCCGATCCCTCAGAGAGAAGTGAGTTACTAGGAAACCCAACTGAAGGTGAGGAGAAAGTGATTTGTTTTAATATCAAGTTTCAATGGGTCTTTGTTTTCCTCAAGCCTTATTCTGAATCTTGTGAGAAACCATCAGTGGTATGAAACAGTGTGAGACAATTGTGCTTTTTGTAATTAAAGCCTGAAAAAATTGTATTTAAACAGATGTTCAATCGCTAAAAACCCCAGCCACAACTACATGCCTTTTGCTTTACATCTTCAAGATTCCTTTTAATGCATCAAAACTTCTAGGATTAGAAAAAAAGAAATACTGCAACTGGTTTAGATATCGCAGGTTTTGCAGTAGTGTGGCATCAAATATTGCTTTGGTTTCATGAAACAAGAAACAAGATGCACTTGTAAATTCAGAGGACATGTATAAGTGCATGCACATCTAGATGCCTCAGCACTTTGTCTAAGCACACAAATACATGTACTGTTTAACTTTGCTTCAAGTACCTTTATGAATTTGCAACAAACAGATGGACAACAACATTACCATCTGAAAGGCCCAGAACTGGCTTCTCTCAGAGAATAAGAGTTATTAGAGAGGTATCAAGAGGCTGGACTTCATTCTGATTATGCAGACAATAAAGAAGAGTTAATCAGTTCTCACCTTATCATTGATTAGCAGTTCAATTGGATTATTCCCCCACTCTATAAGGACAATTTCATTAGCCTGCCCAGGAACAGCATATGAGAATGGAGTGCCAATTCCAGGAGAAGCACTTGATCTCAACCACAAGCATACGGTAAATGCATAAAGCTCTGGCAGAGTCTTCTTGATCTTCCCATATAAGTAGTTAGTGCGAAGAGGAAGGGAGACTTTGAATTCATCAGGTGACTTAAATGCACTGTTACCTAGAATTATATTGAGGAAGAAAAACCTTTAACATTAATCAAAACAATGTATTTGTTATTCAGGTTAAGAAATTATGTAATTGATAATGAGAATCTTTGGAATTTCAATCGCTCTAGAGAAGTATGCAAGAAAACTATATGGAAGTAGTATTACTGAATGCTGATTTTGCAGCACAGAAAAACACAGCCATATGCAACACATCATGCTAATTTTTTATTCTTCCTGCTCATTTAAAGCAAAAGAATAGATGGCAGACAACTAACAAGAAGCTGTTAAATATTTTCTTTCTTCATTGCTTAGCTCATGGCTAGAGGTCTGCCTATTTCAAACAATTCTAACTGCTTTAAGAGGTATTTACTGTTACTAGACATGGATTCTCCGGTATGCTCATTATTAAAGCACCACAGTGCTTCAAAACCAGTATTTCTTTTCCTACTACTGCTACACAGGGAGTTAGCAGCAGCATTTCCATTTTACAGACAGCAGGCTGAGAAACAGGTCAATGCTCCCATTTTGGGTGGCCAATCTGAAATAAGAGAAAGCTGCCATAGTCTAGAAAGGAAGGATAAATTCAGCAGAACCAGTTTCTGTCCCATAGACAAATCAGGAGGAGATCTGAACAAAAACGTAAAGCTGAAGTCCAAAATTACCTGAATTAAAAAAAATGCACCATCAACTTAGGAACTATGAAAACATTAGACATTAATTTTAATATAAAAACAGAAATTCTTAGCTTTTTCTAAAAAATGTGGTGAGATGTTCCAGAGATGTTTATGAAACTGAGAACCCTTATGACCAAAGCTTCCTAAACCTGCAATACTCTGCATTATATAGTTTGTGCATACTTCTGATGTAGTTGCTTCAAGTAATTTTCTAGAATTAAATCTTAAGAGAAGAGAAATCCCACATTGTGCCACAAAATAAAACCCCACAGTTCGTAGTAGTGTCACCCTCAACTTTTTAGCAACCTGTTCTTCCGAGTCCCACTCCATTTACTCACATTCCTGAAACAAATTCAATCTCCTCACAGAACTTCATGCTCCAATCCAAATGAAGAGCTGTTGTCACAAAAGGTTGCCACAATCCCCATATGTAATTTTTTAAACTGTTGGCATTCTCTCAGTTCCCATTCTCAGAAGCAGCTGAAGTGTTTTGACTGCATTTTCCACAGAATGAGGGGGCGGAAGAAGAAAAAGCTTATCTGTTGCTACATCTGTCTTTAGGAACATACAGGCCAGAAACTGAGATATTCTAAACTCCAGGCAAAAGAACCCCAGGATCTCAAGACTAATGTTAAGCAACCTCCACTAGGCTGGTATAACCAATCTCACATTCATCCATAAAAGAAATATATCCCATTAAGAGTATTAGTCACTCAGAAAGAACTTAAGGAAGCAATAACAGGTTGGAAAAGAAGAAACAATATTCATCTTTTTTACATTTTTCAGTTTGTTCTCATGACTTGAAAACATCCCCAACTCCAAATGATAACAAGATCCTCCAGAGCAATGTGCATGTGCACAGGATAAGACAATCCCTTTCCTACATAATGTGAATTTTTGGACAAGATAAGCAAGAAATAGTTATTCCCTTTTAGAGTTGGAGAAAACAGGTTTTGACACAAGAAGTGACCTGTTCATGTCTCCAGCAAAGTTAGGAATCACATTTAAGGCACTGTTAGTTATAGGATTATTTCACCACCCAGTCCTGCTTTTTAATACATCACTTACTGCTGCTGATGGAGACAACTAGTGAAGGAATTACGAGAGACTTTGGGAATTACAGTAACTGTACAAACTTCAAACTCTTCTGCCCCACTGTTAACTAGCAACAGCTGTCTCAGCTACAGATTAGAAAAAAAAAAAAGCAAAAAAACACCAAAACCCAACGTTCAACTTATAAAGTTAGCTTTTCCCTCCATTCACTTGGTCTTAGGACAATGAAGAGCCCAAGACACTCTAGTTAGTTGTCAGGAAGAAATGCAAAACAATCTGGCATGTAAAATAAAAGCACAATAGAAATAATACTTCTTTCAAAATAAGTGAGATCACTTCAAATATTATCTGCATTTAACCTACAAAATCAGTAATCTCTTATATTGTTATTACCCTCACTTTGATTTGACAGAGAATCCAAATGCACAGAACAGATAAATCACGCTGAAAGAGAGCAAATTACACAACTAAAAGCCTGTGTGTCTTGGTTCCTGGCCCAAGTTCTTCTCTTCTCTCAAGACTTAAGACAGCCCACTCTCCCCACACAAAAAATAAAGGTGGGAACAGGTTATTTTTAACATAGATTACACATTCTTGTTCTCCCACCACTCCCTGTCTCTTTCTGATGACTTGCTGATATGAGTCACATCTTTCAGAGACAAGGACTAGCAATACTTGCCACATAAGACATCAACATGCCATGAATTCTCCAGGTCTTTATTTGTGGTTTAGGTTTTATCTTGGCTCTCAAGAAATACTTTATGACAGAGCCAGAGGAAGAGCTCTTCTTCCTCTTTTCCTTTTCCTCTCCTTCACACTTTGTAAATGAAAAAATGGATACAATATTACACAAATGGATCCATTAGGCTGCATTTTAAAATTCATTATACTTATGTTTGCACCATTGAAAAAGCATGCCCATTAAGCTGCTTTTAAGCAGACACGACTATTCACCTTGGAAAAATAATTTAAAGATTGGGCAGTGATATTTACTGGTACTCCAGTCCTAGAGAGTCTACTCTGTAGAAACACATAGTCAATACAGAGAGATAGTTCTGTTCTTTAGCTCACTTCCATGGGCATTTGTAATTCAAATAAACAGACTCTACTCAAGCAGAGAGATCTCCGTAATAATTAATCTAAATATCTGAATAAACGACTAGGATTAAGAGAGCATCCCCCAGTGGTACCATGTGTAATCTATTGTAAACTCTGAAGGCTATACACTTGGGACATGACACAACTCAGGTATCTGCAGTCATCCAAAGTCATAACCAGCAATGAAAGGAAAGACCAGCAGTAACACTTCCAAAGCAGCAGGAAATGGTTCTGGTATAAAAAATGCAATTTGTTACATCAAAGGCAGCCGCGCTAATTAACTTTTGTCCACATGATTTTCAGTCCATATAAAGGCAACTCTACTTAGATATGGACTTAACATTATTTAGGTCTTTACCTGACATCAACATTATACTTTCGTCCTATTTCCACTTGCCTCCTTACAGAGCTTTCTGTCCCACAAACAGTAAAGAGCTTCATCCTAACCATCTACATATGCCAAATTAAGAGACAAAAAGCTAAAGCCATGCAGAGGTCTGTCAGGCAGGAAGCCTGTGACAAAAGGAAAAAAGGAATCCAAGTATTTGCACTGTCACCTACTATTTAGTCCAGCACCTTAACTGTCTTGCCCTCAGAGCTCACATTTAGCCCACTGTGCTAGAAGGAGTAAACAAAATTAATCAGCACAGGAAAGCTTTTAGATTCTGGACAGATTACCTTTTTCTAATTCAGACACTCTTTCTAGTAGTGCATTCAAGGCTGTTTCAGTCTTCTGCCGATGGGCTGATGTCTCATTATGAAGCAAAGACTTTTCATCCTCAAGCTCAGCCACTTTGCTCAGGAGTTGGCGCTCCAGGTCTCCCAGCCTTCGCTGAAGCATCTCTCGAAGGTCATTAGGCAGTGCTGCATATGACACATTGGCTCGGAGCTGGTGCTTTAGTGGAAATAATAAGAAGAAAAAAAAGGAAAAGATTGCCATTTCTAAACCAGAAACTGTGAAATAAAGATATGCTCTTGATTCAAAGGGGAGAAAGCAAGATCTCAGAGTTCTCCAGCAAGTACAAAACAGGCATTACTTTCCAGAGCTTGTAACATTCAGTGCTTTTATCAGCAGTGTAGCTGAACAGGTCCTGAAACAAAAGGGCACTTTTGTTAGAGATTTTCAGGGTTTCATATGAAGGAGTCTTCATGCATTTAAGTTCAGTAAAAATTAATGCAGGGAGTCAGATCTAATGCGCTCCCGTTAGTATGTACAATGTGGCACATTAGCCAATTTTTGCTTAACTTAACTGGAGGTGACATTGGCAGCCTAAGTTAACAGAAAAGAACTATTATTTCTTTTTCAGTAAGAATTTAGGCTACTTCAAAAGCAAACCTACCAAATGAAAGTTTCCTCAGTTTTGATTTGCAGAATAAGGAAATCAGATGCTCTTTAGGGCAACTGTAAGTTTTAGCCACTCAAAACAAACACCAATCCTCAAAACCCCAAAGAAAAAAAACCCACTCCTCACTCTCTCAGATAACACTGGTGTTTTTAATGATCTAAGAAACCAGTGATTCCACCTATCATATTATTCTAGTAGAGTTGCTCTTCTACAGCCAGAAATCAAAGATGCCTCACAAAGACAACAACAGTAATAAAAGGGTGCTACATTACCAAATTGCTCAAAATTGTACTTGAAAGACAGCCCAGAGTGTTCAGGCCACACAGAACAACCTTTAGGAAGTTACTTGTCATCCTCACATCATTGCCAACTGCTCAGAGGACAGCACGAGGACACACGTGTCCTCATAAGACTCAGTGTGGAAAGCAAAACAACATCTAGCAAGATGCCTGTGCGAATACTCTCTATAAAATATTCCCATGAGTTCCACTCAACTACAGGCACTGTCCAAAGGTTTGTGGAAACCACTTATTGGTAGGCTTGAACCAAACACCCCTTCTATTCAGAGACAATGAGAATCAGGTTGCTTTTATTCTATGTCAGCTCTAAATACATCATCTGATCTTCAAAATCTGCCCAACACAATCTCATCGCCCCTGGTCTGTTCAGCACCATATGCCAAGGTCTTACTGTCCAAGATGTCAGCTGCATAGCT
Source organism: Forpus xanthops (assembly GCA_032466535.1). Lineage (NCBI taxonomy): Eukaryota > Metazoa > Chordata > Aves > Psittaciformes > Psittacidae > Forpus > Forpus xanthops. The sequence goes on from JASSUY010017957.1 coordinate 27,486, forward strand.
CAAACCCCATGAAGTCACATTCCCAGAAAGAGAGATCTAGACATATTAACACAGAAACTAAGCTGGTGACAAGGAGGAAAACCATAATCCCACCCCACACGCAGTGAGAGTACACAGTTACAGAGGGGCCCCTTGGGAATTTTAAGCACTGAAGCAAGCAGGTACATAGTCAAGAAAATAAGACAGGCCAGCCATGCAACTTGTTCCCAGAGCTTGACCACTTGGGATTTAGCTCTACCACGATTAAGCACAGTAGCTACGTCCATCAGCTGCCCAAAGCCATACCTAACTCGTTCCAAGTCCCTATGCGGTGAGCAGGGGTGTCCCGCCCCAGCCCTACCTCCAGACTCTCCAGCCGATCCTTCAGGGTCTGCATTGTGCGGCTCAGCTGGTCGATGACCTGCGCAGGGTCCCGCGGCAGGTCGCCCATCGTGTCCTTGCCCTTGCCCAGCTCGCTCCTCCAAGTCCCCGTAGCGGACTTGCCGTCGGCGCTCTCGCATCGGCTCAGCTTGCCGGTAAGCTCCCGGATGGCCTCCCTCTGGCTTCCGATGGTCTCCTTCTGCTGCAGGACGGTCTCCCGCAGCTGCAGCACCGTGGCTTTCAGCTCCTCCTCGGGGGGCAGCGCGCCACCCTGCATGGGCACCGGGGGCAGCGGGCAGCCCGCGCTGGTGGCCTCCAGCGGCAGCGAGGTGCACACGAACCGGCTACCGGGTGGGCTCTCCTGGGTGCCCGACGGCGAGCCCCGGGAGCCCGCGGCTACGGCGAGCAGGAGCCCGGCGATCAGAGGCAACATCCCGGCTGGTGAGCGAGGTGACAGCTCGGAGGGGACGCGGGACGGGGGCCGAGGCGGCTCCGCGCTGACGGGAGAGGGGAAGCCAGTGCCAGTGCCAGTGCCAGTGCCAGTGCCAGTGCCAGTGCCAGTGCCAGTGCCACCGTCCCCACTCCACGCGCAGCTCCCGCGTCCGCCGCCGTCCCGCGGCTTTTATAGCCTGGGCGCGCGCGTGGAGGGGCGGGGCCCTGCTCGCGCCTCGTGCGCTGGTTCGCTGCAGGCGGCGCTGACGCCGCGCGGTCCCCGGGGCCGAGGCGCTGCCGGGG
>JASSUY010017960.1:0-19599 GCA_032466535.1 Forpus xanthops
CTGCACATAATGGATTTTAGAAACTCATCATGCACACTAAATATTAAATGAAATAAACTACGCAAACTGACAGCTATCTGTCATTCTTCCTTTTTTCTTTTTCATGTGTCCAGGTTATTCAGAGATCTCACAAAACAGAGTCATGAGTTTTCAGCCTCTGAGGCTAAATCACAGACTGTGAGGACAGAGATATAACCAATAATCCAGCTTAGAATTTGTATTTATAGGGTTAATTCTTAAGTTGTCTTTCAGAATAGAATAATGTTGTGGTTTTAATACTATTTACCATTTATTTACTAATTCCCTTACAATATACTGAGATACTTTGTACAGTAGACACAGTTCCATTAATGGGAATTTACCAGTGTTTTGAACATGTAAGCTATGAAGAAATACTGTAATACTACACTTTAACTTATTCTTGACCCTTTTTCTCTCTAGTCCCTGTCCCACGTTGTGCCAGTATGAAAGATTTCAAGATGGTTTTCCTAAACCATGGATAAATTTTTCTGTCAGAACTGTGTGAACCATTTCACCAGAATCTACGGTGGTAGTGGAATAGGATGTGAATGAAATGATGCTATCTGACAAACGGGTCTGGAGCTGTCAGCTAGCTACAATAACAACTAATTTTTCATATCCGCCTTATATGTGTTCCTTGTTTGGCTCCTTAGAGATAAAGGAGATTATCAAGGATCTGCAGTGCTGAGCATTTAGTTGCTAGAAGTCTACTCCAAAAAAATGTGCCATTGTTCTTTTAATCCCTAAACACTATTAATTATTTCAGAATCAACAGCTAGAAACGGTAAAGCCGAACATGAATGGAAGGACAGCAATACTATGAGTTCTTTGCCAAATGTGAATGCTAACTTCACAGCGACAGCCCCTTTAGAAAAGAACATACATAATATATAAAATTATATATATTGTATCTATACAAATGCATATTCTGTATGTATATTATAATACATGCATACAACTATAAATCCATAGCTGCATGTATGTATATACAAATATGTAATAACTTTCTCCAGTAGTATGTATTAAGAGGAGCAGAGTCATCAAACTCCATGGTATTTATGTTTGCTCTGTTAACACGTGAAAACTTATAGTGGATGCTGGATTTGATTCCTTCCTTTTAACATGCCATTAGGATTCATAAACTAAACTCATTCTGCAGTATTCTTATAAATACATGATATTTAACAGGTAATTAATATCTATCAAAATCCACAAGTGTGCGTGAGGGGAAAGCCCAAACCCTTTACAGGGAAAGCAGTGCATTTTGACGAGTCCATAGCAAACACTAGCTTTTGATTTCAAATCACTTGCTGTGATTTGGACCCCAAATCAGACTAAGCTTGCGTTGTAGTTGATCGATTATAAATAGAATTAAAAATCATGTTGCTAAGGAAAACCATATACTATAATCCTAGAGGCAGGTAATACATCTCTAGCTGAAACCGCAGACAGGTTTATTGCATCTTTGTTTGAAGCGCTGATCACAGCTGCTGGGACTTGTCTTGCATCAAACCCATAAGAGTCATTTAAGATGGATGACAAAAACCTACTGGGTTAGCTTCTACAAGATTCTACAGCAAGTAGTTATTAATGCTGGCAGAGATGCTTTACTTGTTACTTTGTTCCGAGGGGACCGACCACGTAACCTCAGATTCAGCACTATTTGCTCCATAGTCATGTTCTTTGTATTCAAGGAAAACTGAGCAACATATCCAGACTGAACACATTTTTCCATAGATGTTGAACTCCTTAACCTTTTAAGATGCCATTACTCTTAAGTGAATATTATGTTGTGAAATAACTATCACATAAACTATTAGGTAAACACTCGGAATGGGCCCTCAAATAGATTGGTCATGGGTGCATGGGAAACTGACAAATCCTGATAAAAACTACACTGAAGTAAAGACATTTGTAACTGTCTGTAAAATCTCAGCTAACCTTAATTCTGTGGAATCGTAATGAAGATTTTGCTTTTTCAACTAGAATGCCTGCACATAATGGAATTATCTTTCATTCTCAAAATGACAGGTAACTCTCCAGCCCTTTTGTTTATCCAGCGGTTCCTGTCACATCTGTTAAGAGTGGCAAGCTTGCATAGTGAAGTCACTGCTAAGATGAAGGGGAATAGCTGCCTCTCATCTCCCATAAATGATCTGGAGGAACCAAGTTTACGTATTGAAGGGCAGCTCAGAAACCAAATCTGTTCATATCTCGCGTATTTTCCTATCCATTACCATGAAGTACACTGCAATAATGTGTTTGGAACTGAACACCTATTAAAAGCTTCTAACACTAACTGACCACCTAAAAAAAGTAGCTATGATCCTAGACATGAAACAGCAGCCTCCATAACCTAACCAGCAAATGAGCATAGATCATAACATGGTTTCTGTCAGTTACCAATCAACTCAAGTGCTAGAGCACAGAGCTGTATATCCAAGAAGTCGAGACACTGGTGGCCATTTGTGTCGAGGGATCCTATGCCTCCCTATGACTGAAGCCTCACTTCCCTTCCCCCTGCCAACACTGAAGATAAAAGTTTTTTAAAAGATAACACCAGAAATTACTTCACTGCAAAACATGCTGTAGCCTGGATGCAAACAACCAGATGGAGAAAGGAGGCAACTTTCATTTGCATAATGATTTTAACTGGAAATGCTTTGCAAACACAGCATTAACAGCACGCAATATATCATTGTTACTATAGTGGCATCCCCAAATAGCACCGATGGGATCTAGGCCTCGTTATGAGATGTATGCTATAAATGTATACGTAGAGACGTAAACCATACTTTAAAAAAACTTCCTTCTATTACAGAATATCATCTACCCCAACTGACTACAACACAAGGAAAGAGAACAGATGGTTTAGATGGCAACTGTAAACAATTTTTACAGATAGCTAAACTGCTCCTAATTATATCAGATTTGAGATCTCTTACCACAACCTTCACAATTTATAGCATGTAGCCCCTTTAACTGTCCTATATAATTATCTATAGGCTCCCTGTTTCTAGTCCAACACTTTGTCAACTGGAGATTTTCCTTGTTCTCTCTGCTTTTCCAGAAGGCATGGAAAAGGGTTTCCCTTAGCTAGAAGCTGAATTAGCAAATAGCAAAATAGCAGCTCAAGTAGTGAGCTGTAGTAGCAAGGTAATGTTTTTGCCTTAAAATGTCTCCTTGTGCAATTGTACCTAAGACTTATCTCTCAAAGAGCCAAGGAACTGGAGCCTCAAAGGTAACCCATTCAAGTCTCCTGCTATCCGCATAAAGGGAGCAGGAGAGACCCTGAGTGTTGCCGTATCCCTGTCTTCTCACTCTTCCTGCCCAGTTTTAAAGGAAAATTAGTGGTCAATTTCAATTAACTTTTTAAGCTCTTACTGTTTTGTTGCTTCTATTTACAGAAGAAAGACTAAAGGTAACCGTAGAGAAAACTTGTAGAGATAAAAATGGATCATTTGTTACCTTGTTACTTGCACTGACATTCCTAGCTGGTGACCACGCTGAAGAATACCATCCTAATTTAAGAGCTTGAGTCTCTTCTTAGCTTCAGAAAACAATGTTTAAGAACTGCATCACAGATCATTATTATAGTTCGGAGTTTTATACTTCGACAAAACCAAAAGTTCTTCCCTGTGAGAGTGGAGAGGCACTGGCATAGGATGTCCAGAGAAGCAGTGGCTGCCTCATCCCTGTAAGTGTTCAAGGCCAGGCTGGACAGGGCTTTGAGTAACCTGGTCTAGTGGAAGGTGTCCCTGCCATGTATAAAGCATCAGCTACATGCGAAAAGAGAAAGCGCACATATGCCTTATGTCCGAATGCCGTCCTGAAATAAGACGATGCTGAGCTCATTCAAGTGAGCGCTTTTAAACTGTTACACGGATTACTTGGGAGACACAGAAACACAAGAAACCCAGCCTAAATGAACCAGGCACACTAGGGAAAAAGTGTTCCATAACTTTTAAGAAGCAGAACAGAAAAATGTTGTTCACATACACTAGCACTTCTGTGAGGCTTACTTCTTTTGTTAGCTGGTGTATTAGAATTCTATATATTGAATTGAGTTTAAAATCTAGTAAGTCTTATCTTCTACCAAAGCCTTAGTAACTGAGGGAAGTATTTTTCTTCCATGAGAAGCACTGAAAAGTATCAGAGTGCTTCAGAGACTGTTTGTCTTCCCATGCATAGCCTTCCTATCCAAGGACAATAAGAAACAATAATGAGCTGGGTTCAGATTATAGCAAAGTAAATACAAAGTCACCTGAAAATTAAATTGGTTTAAGATGCAACTAATTAAAAAGCCGACAGATATAGATAGGGTATACAGAAAGTATTTAAAGAGTTCTAGAAGACTGATGGATGAAGATCCAGAGAGGAAAAGAATGCTTCCATGAGGAATAAAGACAGAACAAACAACTATGCAGGGACAAAAGGACAGCTATCAACCTTCAAAGTATCAACTCTTGGCACATTTGCCCACCACTTGATACTCCTTTAGTCCCTAGCTTCCCACCTTCTTAAAAAAAGTCTGAGTATTCTACATAAGAATATAAAATACAGTAAAGTGGCTTTTGTTCCTGGAACAATAAGTTAGTGACTATTCTCTAGCAACAGACGGTAATTCTCACAACTAACTGTCCTGCATTTCACATCACCAACAATGCTTTCTCTCATAGACTCTAAAAAATTTTTATTAATGTATCTTAAATTCTTCATATATATATATCTCTATATATACACATACAATTTTGCAATTTCGCCTGAAATACATGAGTCCAATCAGACAGCTGACAAGACTGACTGACGTGAGCTTCAGAACAGGCTGCCCAGGGCTTGAACTTGACACGTCTTGAAAATCTCTAAGGATTGAAACTGCAGCACCTCTCTGAGCAACCTCTTCCACTGCTTGAGTGTCCTTATGGCAAAAACTTTTTTCCTGTATCAGGCCTCTTTCGCAGCAAACCTGCAGCAGCCTTTGCCTCCTCCTTCTTCTTCTTCAGCTCTCCTCAATACCCTCTTAGGCACTGTAAAGCCATCATTAGGTCCTGCCTCCGTAAGATCCATTCTCTTATGCTCTCTTCATAGGTCACGTTTTGGACCCCTGCTCATCTTTGGCACCCCCTCCACTGAACGTGCTCCAGTTGATGTGTCTCCTGCATCCGGTCATGCGTGCAAAACTGGGCAGCCAAACAAGTTTTGGGTGGAAGGGGATAATGACTTCCCCTGATATCCTGGCTGAGTCCCTGTTAACACAACCCAGGGCACTGCTGGCTCATGCTCAGCTTGTGCCTGTCAAGGCCCCATGTCCCCTGCTGCAGAGCTGCTCCCAGCCAGGCAGGCACTAGCATAGGTTTATTCCTTCCCAGCTACAGGACTTGGCACCCGTTCTCCTTAAATTTCTTCAGGTTCCTCTGCTGGATCATTCCTACAGCCTATCTAGGTGTCTCTGAATGGCAGCCCTGCCTTCAAGGAAATCAAATGGTCACGCTAATTTGGTGTAATCTGAGGATTTGAGTAGAGCATTCTCTGTTACTTCCACCAGGTTATTGATAAAGCCATTAAGGACAGATCCCAGGATATTCCACTTGTTACGGGCCTTCACGTATAGTGCGTCCTTTATATACTACCCTCTGAGCCTGACTATAAACCTAGGTTTCTACTCATTGAGCTCTCATGTCCTGTAGAGCATAGCATCCTCAAGTGTGGATAAAAGAATACTATGGGAGCCTATTGAAAGCCTTGCTAAAATCAATGACATGCTGCTATTCTCCCATTCTCAAATCTAGTTACTTTGACAGAGAACCCAACTGGGTTGGTCAGGCATGATTTACCTTAAGTAAATCCATGATGACTGCTTCCAATCATCTTTTCCTTCTCATGCCCGTATCTTCTATCAGAAAGACCCACTACACCAGATGAGGTCACTTTTCAGTCCCATTTCATTAACTCCATGGGCACATAATTTTAAAACTCAGAATCTAAAAAATAAGTAATTGTGATGTCAATGGATGTTTTGTGTGGGGAATACCCACCCCAAGCCTACCCATGTCACTAATTAGCTCATTTTCCAAATTGCTAAGGCCTTCTAAGCAACAGAAAATTGTTCCGCAAAAAGACAGGCAATATAAGAACATATTTTACAGACATCGAAAATTGTCTGAGAACTTCTAGACATTTAATAAAAAGCCAAGTAAATGTAACATGTGAAAATATAGTGCTCATCCTCCATTTATTTACAGAAGGTAAACACAATATACAGTATTACCCAGATATTGGGTGAACAATCCATGGAAGTTATTTAAGCTGGAATTCTCAGCCTCTGATTTTTGTTAGTAAGTATATATTCATTTAATACATCTCAGTAATGGAAATACTAAGACATGCCATTTCTTTGTTCTTTTTATGTGACTCTGTCAAAATGAATTAATATCAATCTCTGTAATTCAGACTGAAGATAATTAAAACTATCCAAAAAATCTAAATATCATTCAGATAAGCTCCTTCCCTATTGTGCTCAGATAAACAGCATGGCTCTATTCATCAACTGAAGACAGGTTAGACTTAGAACAGCTTCAACTATGTCAGGTAGTGATGTAACAACAGGAACTAAAACTCTAAACTCAGACAGGATATGTGTGTACTTAGGATTAAACTACCAGTCACCAGCCAGAAAAGGGTGATAGCAAATGTGACAAGCACAGGAAAAACAGAAATCCTGAGAAGGCAAACCCCACAGTCCTAATGGTCTATGTCTAGACCACTGGAAGAGAGAACATGATGCTAAGGTCAATTTTTAGACATCAGCAAAGTTATTGCATGGAAAGGCTAGACTTTGCTAATTTGCATAAGGAGTATAACATCTATATTGGTCCTCACTTGCGCAAAGGTCTAGTCCACAATACGACAGTCAATAAATCATCTCCCAAGAAACCATAAAGTACATATGGACCAAACATCTTTGCAGGAGCCAAATCCCAAAGAAATCACTACAGTTGTGTCTGATTTCAAGGAGAGGAATAACAGAATAAAGCAGCTTGAGGAAAAGAAGTTAAGAGGAGCAGCTAACAGTGTCTCTACCATCTGTCAAGATTTAGCACTGTTTAGTACACTAAAGTTTGAGACAATATAAGCTAAAAAAGTTATCATTAACAGCAAGGAAAAGGGCATAACTAGAGATTTAGAAAGCAGTCTTCAGAAAACTGGGAACTATATTTAAATGAAGAAATAAAAAAAAAAACCCAAGATGTCATGAACAGGTCAAATGTAGAATATAGGGTAGGCTGACACAATGGCCAAAGTAATAGCTCAAGAACAACTTTCAGAAGATATAAAAGGGAATGACAAACCCTTTCTTAAGGATATCAAGAGCTGAACACACTCCTGAGGAGTATGTGTTCAACATGCAAGGTATAAAAATACTGTTTGTGAAGATAAAAGCAAGAGCAGAAGAACTGCACATATTCATTATTGCTGTGTTCAGCAAGGGAAAGGTCAAAAAGCTCTTTAAAGGAACTCACTAACAAAATGGTCTCAAGCTCAGTGCTACAGAAAAGGGAATGGAGCAACTGAATGAAACACAGAATAACAGAAATGCTAGGTCCAGCTGTTCAAGGAACTAGTCAACAGGACTCTCTGGGAAATTGCCACTTCCCATACAACACAGGAGCTATTGATATCAGGTGTAAAAAAACAGGAAAGGAAGGCAACAGATGATTGTGGATGAGTTAAGACCTCCTGGTCAAACTAAGGTGCAAGAAAGAAATGCACAGGCAGTGGAAGTAGGGAAGAGTATTGGGATGTTGTCCAGCTGTATAGGGGTGAGGTCAGGAAAGCCAAGACATAGCTGGAGCTCAGCTTGACAAGAGACCCAAAGAAAAATATGAAGGGATTCTACAGGTGATAGAAGTTACAGAACAGCTTCCATAGTATACACTACTAAACACATGTGGAATGCCTCAACCTGGAAAAGCAATGACTTACAGCACATGTGGTAGAGATCTACATGGTTACGAGTGGTACAGGAAAGGGCAATATGGGTCTATTTTTATAGATGTGCTCAGTATAAGACTTAAGGGATGTCCTATGAAACTCTCATGTGGAAGGTTCAAAAAAAAAAAAATCTTCTCATAAGGTGCATATAAGCCAAAAAGCTCCTTGCCACACAATGGATGCTAAAGCTTACACATGTTTGAAGAGAGATTAGGCAGATTATGGAATGACAAGTACATAAAGGAGTACCAAGTGTAACACAGCAGGTTCCTGGCTTATGATACTTGCTCAAGACAGAACAGCATTCTGCATAATAACAGCAGGCTTGCTCTGTCTTCTTCCCCAGGCATCTTAGTGTTGGCCTCTGCCAGAAGAGATATGGGACTCAACAGACCTTCAGTTTTAGAACTGTAACTCTGACGTTACATTGCTTTCTCTTTCACATAATGTTTAAAATCTCACAAAGGAGTCAATGGCAATTTGCAAGGGGGGACTGGAAATAAATCTGTCTCTAGCATGTTCAAAAATGGTGTAAAAAGCATAAAGTAAGCAGACACTGCATAACAGATGGACACATATCCACTTTAACAATACTGCTTCGAATTGTTTCACACCAGTTCTTATAATGTCAGCTGCTCTTGCACCCTATGATAAAGGTAAATCATGCAATATATGAATATTTGAAACCTAATGAAGACAACCTCTATTAAATGAAAAAGGATTCATAAGAGATCTACATTGAAAAAACAATTAGGGAAGCTAGCACAATACTTAATTGTGCACTTTTTAGATGTATGATTAGCAGTATCTTGTCTTACAATGGATCTTTAAGCTTCTCTCAGCTGTTAATTGGCAACTGACCTTAAAACCATCAGCATTTAATAAATTCAAAGCCCTGGAGAGCATGATGATGCTCTTGCTTGGCAACAGTTACAATTTTTTCCAGTCAAAATAAATGCCCTTAGGAAGACATTCCCAGTGCAAGGTGAAGAAAGAACAACAAAATATTGTACACCATTCTTTTTTTAAGCACAAGTTATTTAATGCAAATTTTTATGTGGTTTAAGAAATATTATTCAAAATAAATGGCCTGCATCAAAACAAATGCTATTTTTTAAAAGTGTTTATGGTACCCAAATACACCCACTCTGAACACGGAGCAATTGTCCAAGATTTTCACTTCCAGCCCACCTCTACAGTCCTCGCAAATATCTCATGCAATTCAGACTTATTCTTAGAATTACATAGCTGGGTCACACCATCTTTTACCTTCTCCCTCCAAGAAGTTCTAAACTGGTTTCTCTTCTCCTTTCACTGAGGGATTGGTCTGCAGAAGCAAACTTCACAGCCAGACACAAGCATACCCACATCATGCATGGTGATGCACATCAGCAAAACCTTACGAAGAGGAACAAGCTCTGAACCTCCAGAATAGCACTCTCCTTACAAGCTCATGCTGATTTCAGGAATGCTTTTTCATTATTCAGATGATTAGCAAATGCCTGCAAGTCTAAGCAAGCTGCACATGTTGCCTTTTTGTCTCTGTAGATACACTAGTGCACAGATACCTGTCTGCCTCCAGTCTTTAAGGCCTGTTCTATAGTCAAGACCTATGACAAGTGCAAGGTCCTAGAACTGGGTCAGAGCAATCCCAGGCACAGCTACAGGTTGGGCAGAGAAGAGACTCAGAGCAGCCCTACGGAGACTGACTGGCAGGTACTGGCCAATGAGAAAATGAACATGAGCAGTGTGCATGCGCAGCCCAGAAAGCCAACCGTATCCTGGGCTGCATCAAAAGGAGTGTGACCAGCAGGTTGAGGGAGGTCATCCTGCCCCTCTACTCTGCTCTTGTGAAGCCTCACTTGGAGTATTGTGTGCAGTTCTGGTGTTCTCAACACAAAAAGGACATGGAACTGTTGGAGCAAGTCTAGAGGAGGGCCACGAGGATGATCAGGGGACTGGAGCACCTCCCATTTGAAGACAGAATGAGAAAGTTGGGGCTGTTCAGCCTGGAGAAGAGAAGGCTGAGTGGAGAGACCTCATAGCAGCCTTCCAGCATCTGAAGAGGGCCTATAGGGATGTTGAGGAGGGACTCTTCATTAGGGACTGTAGTGAGAGGACAAGGAGTAACAGGCTCAAACCTAAACAGGGGAAATTTAGATTGGATATAAGGAGCAAATTCTTTACTGTAAGGGTGGTGAGGCACTGGAATAGGTTGCCCAGGCAAATTGTGAATGCTCCATCGCTGGCAGTGTTCAAGACCGGATTGGACATAGCCTTGGGTGGCATGGTTTAGTGTGAGGTGTCCCTGCCCATGGCAGGGGGGTTGAAATTAGATGAACTTAAGGTCCTTTCCAACCTTAACTATTGTATGATTCTATGATTTCTATCACCTAAGGGGAGATATCCATACAGTAAACTAGTATTTGTCAGCTTTATAGAGATGAATGAAAAGTTACCCAAGCATATGGCAATCTCAGCGCAGAAAATAAGCCAAGATACTCTGCCTTTGTAGAGCAGTTACCCCTTAAATTCGTAAGTTGAGCATTTAGCCACCTAACGTAGCTGATTATGTAACCTCATTTCAGACTGCTAGCCTGCAAGAGCAATCTAATCTCTTTCACATTGATAAATAGTTTATCTTTAATCAGTAATATCCTTTCTTCACCAAGCTTTAAAAGCACAGGACTGTTCGCTTTCGTATAGAAATCTCAACTATCACTGTTTCCCCAAACTGGAAGAAACAACAGATACTACAGCTGTGGGGAAAAAAAAAAAATAAATAAGGAAAATGCACTAGCTTTGAACCACTCCCTTCAATTTTCTTCATTCTTAACAGTCTTTAACCAACCTGGGCTTCAACAAGTAGCAGTATCCAGCATTTCTTTCATGTCAGCTTTTCCCTTTAGTAACAGTGGCACTTGTGACAGCAGGTGGACTCCAAGGGACAAGGACTGTTCTGGATTCTGACAAAAAAAAACCTCAAACTTATCATGCCATTAGTCTACTCCTCTATTTTACCTGGATAAATCTTCTGGACATCTTTAGGATAGCTGCAGTTTTGGAGATAAAAACATCCCAGAATGTCTGGCATATGGAATTATGTTTTAAAATCTAAGTGATCACTTTCGGCAAGGAAAACAAGACATATATTTGCAAAACGAAGTAGTATTTTTATGGAGATGCTTTAGCACACTTTTCATGCCTCTTCTTTCTTTCAAATCTCACAGATCCCAGAAAATCAGACTCTTAAATAGTCCATTTTATTTTCTAATGGTTTGTCAGCACCCTCAAATTGACTGCTTTTCATTAGCTGGTAGAGAATTGGAGAATAAATAGAGTAATATTCCACCCTGAAGGTCTTTCAGAGAAGGATTTTCCAGGAAGATGTCATTTGCTATGCTACTTTATCACTGCCTACATATGAGTTTTGGCTAAGAGCCCATTATTGTTGTTTTGGTCACTCCCTCCCTGCCCCACCCCCAAAAAAGTGCAATGTATGTGAAAAGATAATTTTAGTCTGGCCTGAGAAACTGTCTGGTCAGTGACAGCTCTGCTTCACTAAGCCCCACGCTGAAAGACACTGACTCATTCTACAGCAGCTATCTTGAGACATTTATACATCAGTGAAGTAACGATGAACCCCCAAGTCATCTTCCCTGAGCAGCAGGAAGATGTGCAAACCGAGACTGCAGCAAAGCCTTTCTACTTCAGATTCTGAATCCTCACAGAGCTGCTCTTCTAACTTATCCATTAACATCCTTCATAGCCACCAGTCAAGCAGCAAAGAGAGGCTGAAATAAAACAGCAGGTCTTTGTCATAGTAGCTCACCTTGAGGCAAACACACAGCCACACTTGGTCTTTCTCAGTGAAAAATAACCATTGAAAAAAATCATAGAGATACTATACCACCTAATTTCCACATTATGCACCCAATTCAAGCCTGGAGATGAAATAATTATGCCAGTTGAAGCTGAGCAGCAGGCAGTGAGCAGGCATGTTTCAATTGCATCTAAGGGGCGGAACCCACCAGTGTAGCTCAGAGCCCTCAGGTCATTGGGACCTTACTGGGACCCTGCACAAAAGAACCAGCTGGTGCTGACCTATGGTTAGTTTCACCTGCATCAGGTCTGAACTCTCTCTGATGTTGTCAGTCCTTAATTCTGAACCTATTTCCCTTCCTTAAAACAAAATGGTTTCTGCAGCCAGGATCTTTTATAACAGTCACATTGTTATTAAATGATGCAATCAACATAGGCAATCTACACAACTCTGAAGAAAAACCTATTAGGAAAACTGAAGTAATCTTAAAAAGCATTCCCTAGTAATTCCTTACAAGAAAACAGATAGGACACATCCAAGCTTCCTAAGCAGTATCAGTCTAAAAACCTTGACGACTTATGTGCATGCTGTACAGTATAACTGAAGTAATAAACATTTTAGAATCTCATTAACTACTTCAACCTATATAAGGTAAGAAACACTCGGAACTGACATAAGCAGTTTTCCTTCTAGATTTTATATAAGCAAAGTCTGTAAGCAGGGCACAAAAAAAATACTGTAGTGGGAAGGTGTAAAAGACACAGATGATGGGGAAGCCCCCCAGGGAAGTTGATTTTAATACAGATCTTGCACTGTACTCCAGAATATCAGTGTTAGGAAAAAAGAGTACATTTTTTTATCATTTAAAAGCCCAGATGGTCACCAATGAACAGCTGTTCAAGATAAACTCTAGTATCCCACATGATTTTCAGTTTAATAATATGAAGCCAATTATAAATATGAAAAAGTAAGCCAAAACCTTTTTTTGATCTGAAGTCTAGTTAATCTTTTTTAATGTACAGGAGGAGAGAGATGGGTATCAGAAAAAATTAGCATGCTGCAACTCTCATGTATGTATCAATGTGCTATACGACAAACATCTAAGCGCCATGGTGGCTATTTCTGAAATGATGAGATATTCCCATCCTGTACAGCAAATGTTCATAAACAGAATTTATAATAGGAGCACAATTAAAATTGGCCTTTTTATTTTGTTTAAAATCAAATCACAGTATTCAGCTTCTTAATGAAGGCTGGGCAACAAGATTTCATATGCTATACTGTTGCTTTTTCACCATCATGCATGGCTAAACAATGCAACCACAATTTGGAAGGCTACTCACAACTCATCTGTATAAATCACAATATCGCTACTCCCAAACCTCTATGGAGATATGGAACAGGTATTTAAGCACCATAAAGCCAAGCAGACAGAGTTTATAATCAAACTTTGTCAAGCCATCTGAAAAATAAAAAGAAACCCCAGCACCAACCTTAACAACTAAACACACAATAAAAAAAAAAAACAAGCAAAAACCTTTAAGGAGGCACTTTTAACCAATGAAAATATCCCTCCCCCCTGCAAATGCTCCGGGTCAATCCCTTATCCCACTTCTCAAACCCCTATCAACAATTACAGGAGGAGCTCATCCTGAGGCATCTCTCTAGCAAAGTCCTGTACATGAACTAGAAGTATGAAGTACTATGACCTACTACCTGCTGCAAGGAGCTAAGATAATACTAGCTCTAGAAATTTCCAAGAATTTTCCAATAGCAGATAAAGGGATTAAGGAGAATAGGCAAACATCACGGGGCTTGAAGCAATCCTTGACAATAAAAACAATGTGCATCATGGCTTTACAAGCACAGCTATAGGATAACTAGCACGATCACATGAAAGGGATCACGCAAAAAAAATACAACTTATCTCCAAATACCAGAAATAAGACTTCAATCTATATAAAAAAAAAATAATCTGTGCTTATAACAATCAGAAAAGCAATGCTTTAGTCTCATGGGTAAGGCTGAAACAAGACAATACCTAAACAAAAACTATTACATACTAAACTGTGCCTGTGTCCTGAATTCAGCAGTAGCAGTCATTTTTATTCCTTCTTGGTAGCTGGTGCAGCGCTTTTTGACTTTTGGCCTGGGAGCAGCGCTGATAACACCGATGTTTTTAGCTGCTGCTTTAGTAATGTTTGGTCTGACCAAGGACTTTCTGAGCTGCATGTTCTGACAAGGAGGAGGGGATGTGGGAGGAAGCAGAGACAGGACACCTGACACAAACAAACCAAAGAGGTATTCCATACAACAGCATGCCATGCTCAGGATGTAAAAACTGGGGGCAAGGACCCAGAAGAGGGGATTCACTCAACCTGTGGGAGTTACATTCTTTCAAGTCTCCTCTCCATCCAGGAGAAAGAGGGGAGAATGAGTGAGAGAACTGTGTGACTTACAGCTGAGCTTAAACCACGACAGCCTGTTTCTCACAAGCCAAACTGGATTAGTATATACTGGGGCTGCAGAGCAGTGCAATGTTCATTCTGTGACATGACACAGGCCGAGTTCTGTACTGGACAGTACAAACAAAAAGATGAGGGGTGCCACATGCCTTTTTTTATCTACCCTTTTCCTTCTCCATAATTCCTTTCTATCACAGCCTTTCCTGGACTTTCAGGCTAAGCCTGTTTCTGTGATAAACCCACGCACACATAACCCGCACACATGCATATAGCACTTCCCTTAGAACGATTAGTCTTCTGAATGTTTCATGAAATTTGCAGAATCAGAACCAAGCCATGTTAAAAATAATATACTCTGTAACTGCAGTCATGCATTCAGATACTGTCCTCTGGAAGTCATAAAAACTGGTATATTTCTTTCACATACAGCAACTAAATTTTCTTGACAATCTGTGACATTTTTTTTAGAGAATTCAGTAATTTCAGAGTATGCACAAGCTACAGTTTATGCTGACAATCCAAACTAGCTTTCCGCTCTACCTGCCTCACCTATCCACTGAGACAGCAACTGATAGCCTCATTTTTCAGATTGTTTTGCAGAACAATCTTGGTTCTGCACACTGTTATCAAAACCTAGGCTGCCTGGCTCAGATCCGTATTACATTATTTATGCTTCCTGCACAACAGTAACAGTACTGCATGTTTATCTTTAGTGAAAAGTGGCATCACCTTTCACACTAGGAACTTAGAGGGGTTAGAAACTATTTCCATTCCATTTTATGTCTACGGACCAGTAAATTTTACAGCATTTCTTGTGAATCATCTATAACAGATAGTATCTGAGTTACAATCAACTGTTTGATCATAAAATACAAGTTTTGCAAATAAAATGGACATTTCTTCTCCCACAACGTCAAAAATGCTCAGGCATTTATATAATTATTTTCCTTTAAAAAGATGTGGAAATTAACTTCATTTAAATACACTGGCATGAACCTGCTTAAGTAACTAAATGATTATCACAAAGTCTTAAATTTCCAACCCATACAGGTTGATCTGATAGGGACTTGCTAGCAAAAGTATCTAATTTCAACAACATGTAAACCAAAATGAAACTCTGATTATGTAGCTTACTCTTAGCTCTGCTATCCTGAGTACTTATGAGACTCACAAAACCTTTACATCAGCACAATTAGCTTGTGACTGCAAGCAAGGATTACCTTTGCCTTCAAAGATATTCCAGACATCGCTTATTATATCACATTCTTCCCTCTGAAACCAAGCAAGTTTCATGGAAATGAACATCCAATTGCTAGAAACAGGGTTTCTCCCCAGTTTTGTCTATTATGTTTAGTACACTGGAAACAATCCTTTGGCAAACAGTCAGTGGATGAAATTTCCCATCAAGTTAGTAGCTATTACTTCACAGAAAAGTGCAAACTGTCATCAAAACAAGAAGCAAAGTTGAAATTATACAGTAAATGAGTTTGTGAAGAAAGCTGTTCTATACAAAAGTACTGAGAATCCTCCTCCTCTCAGGATTTTATACTCCAGATACTCCTCAGATAGTCTACTCAAATTCTATTAAACAAAAACTCTGTTCATGTATTTGAAAGCACAGGTTACTATTTCAGAGTGCAATGGCTGAAATGGAATTGCATGTCTAGTCATAAAAAGCTGCAGAAGGGCACATAACTTACTGAACGCACCTATGCACTTCAAAACTAAAAAAAAAAAATAAAAAGTCGAACTATGGAACAAACTGAAACTTGTTTGAAATAATTTTGAATATTTAAACTCTTTTGTAAATTCAGAATTAAGATGGAAAGACAACTCATCTCAACTGACATGAAAACAAATGCAGAACAGCAAGCATTCACAAATGCCAAACTTTAATTGGTGATGGTTTTGTATAAGAATCATGGAATCATAGAATAGTCAGGGTTGGAAAGGACCTTAAGATCATCTGATGGGCAAGGACCCCTCACACTAAACCACGCCACCCAAGGCTCTGTCCAACCTGGCCTCGAACACCGCCAGTGATGGAGCATTCACAACTTCCCTGGGCAACCCATTCCAGTGCCTCATCATCCTTACAGTAAAGAATTTCTTCCTCATATCCAATCTAAACTTCCCCTGTTTAAGTTTGTATTACCTTCAACTTCACTAAATCTTTTGCAAGGAGAGCCCTCAGACCCATCGATGAGTGCCCTTCCATGGGGAAGGGCAGACTTCACTTATTTTTCATAGAATTCTTCAGCAGGACTCCCAGAGTAACTGAGATTGTCAGCTTGCTACACCCTAAAGCAAGTAACTGCAACGTCAAGTCATTACTTACAGGTCAGCCTTACTTCTGAAAATATTCATTAGCTTTTGATGATAGAAGATTCCCGATCCCTGATCCCCCCCTCCCCCATATGTCACTCCATATGGCATACCATAAATTGCACGCCTCTTTAGTTCTGCTCCAGTATTATTACAATTTGTGGAGCAGACAGGAGGAGGAAGGAAGGCAAAAAAAAGCCATCCTCTCCTAAGCACCCCCAGCTAGCTCAAAGACCAAGTAACCCCATGTGAAAAGAATTATTTCCTACCTAGAAAACCACCACCAACCATATTATGATCAGGCTTTGTATGCCTTTTAGTTATCAGTATAATATTCCTACACTCACTAAACTCTAAGGTGAAATAAAGATGTCTGTTAATTATATAATAAAGATCTAGGAGCTTTGACAAATAAAATCCAGACACCATTTCCAGTGTTGTTTCTGAGAAGCCTGATACACACAAAGGCCTTCTGCCATTAACTAATCTATAAATAATTTCTCAACAGCAGCTTAACTGTCCACACTCACAGCTTCTTCTACCAACTGCAACATGGTTGTCCCTATTAGACCTACTTCTGAAAACATCATGCTCTGCCAGCTAGAAAAATGCCTTGAAGCAAGGGGACAGAATTCACACTCAAGCAGAGAACACTTTGTTTTCTGAGTTGAAAACCATGGCTGATGAGATGACTGTGCACTCTGGCACACACCACATTACTAGAGGCTCTAGAAATGGTGGGAAAGGGGAATTAAAGGTAGATACCAACTGTCATTCCAAGGGAGAGTTATTTGGCAGGACACATATATGCTACAGTTCCCCCAAATGTTAAGACAGAAACATGTAAGTCCTGCAGGTCATACTTCAAATTTGAAGGGTTCAGAAGCCTAGGAGCTAGAAATACCTTTTAGGTGAAATCAGCAAGAAACAAATTTACAACTAGGAATATTACACTTGGAGTTCACATGCAAGTCTACTTTACTGTATGTCTTGAGCATTTTTCTGCTTTTCCATTTGACAAATTTAAAAGAAACATTTCCATGTCAATCTTCTGACCATTTTAATTCATACTAGTTTTATATCTGTCACTCTCCTACACAATTTTAGTTACTTGTTAAAGATCACTCAACTACATCTAGTTGAAGTGTCAAATGAGAACATGACAGGAAGAAAATATCTATTCTAAAGACTTCAGAGACTGAAGTCTTTGGTTTGCAGGTGAGATAACACACGAGGGGGAATCTTCAACGTAGTCTCATTAGGGCTGTACTGCAGGGGGTGTTTGAGATTCCACAGCAATACCCCCCAAAATCTACAGAATTTGCTTTTATTACTTCCCCTAATTTCTCAAGCATTATTAGTCTAAAAAAGTAATATTCTGAAGTATTAGTACTATTTAAAGTTTAGGTGTTCCAAGAACAGCTGCATCTTCTAGCAAGCAAACTACCTAGGACTAAACCAAAACCTATTTACCTTACCTCTTTCAAAAAGTTCCAAACCCCAAAACTCTTTCAAACTGGACAGCTACTTTCTTCATCATAAGCTTGCTCAAGAAACAAAGATGGAAAATTTCAATCTCACACATTGGTTCTACTGGACAAGAATTTCCAAATACCATACCCCTAGTGAGATTCCAGGCTTTCTTAGACATACCGGCAAACATAAACTGAGTCAGAAGAGTCCTTGTCACTTCAGAATTATACTTTCTTATCACATATTTTGGTTCTTCATATAATAAGCATACTGAAGTAATATGGGGTAGCATGTGTTGATCTGTTTAGTCACTGAACTAAATTTGTGCTAGTGTATGCAGTGTCCAAGGCAAAGTACTACAATACAAAAACTCAAAAATGTAGAACCAGGTCCATAAATATATGATTTTTTAAATACTCAGATTACTTTTATGTATTTTAAACAAAGTTTCCATACGTACCCTGTATTTGAAGCAAAGGAAAAAAAAAACAGAGAACTCTGTAACTAGCCTGTTACTAAAATACTGAAAGTGAGCATGCCCATTCAGCAGACATAAACATGTTTGTGAAAGATATCACAAATACAACTGAACTAAAATGATACTGCAGTTTCCACTTTATAATCAAGCAATTCCCAATGGCATCAATAAAACTAACTGCTGCAATTGAATTTGGGTATGCAAAATTTGCAGCTCCTGAGTTCATCAGTTCAAAGCAGACAAAGAAGCTACCTGGGACTGACCAGTACAAAGATCATGAAAGGATAATAGCAATGACTACCCGAAGTAGAGAATACAAATGACAACCATATATCATTTCTGAAGGCGACACTTGGAAGACCATGTCCTTTAAACATGAGGCTTCTGTGTGAAAAGTGCTGGAGAAGCTGGTGTCTACATCAGGCCAAGTGCTCATCAACATTTATATGATAAATTTCTGCAGCAGTGAACTGTACCGGCAAGAAGATTCCATTCATACTGTACCTACCCTACTGTTTCTTATAAAATTAAGCAATTTGACACACCTCTGAAAGAAAATTATACCCTGTTCCTGCGCCCATATGACAGTATACAGCTCCATACCATGTATATGGATAACAGATTCTAGACATGTACACATATTACATGTATTTATTTTTTTTTGTGCATGCATTTTTAGAGTTTGTATTTATAACGCATACACAATGACTGAAGTTCCTACAAACTGCATAAATGTTGTAGGCTGGGTAGAGGTAGGAGATCTTTCAGAGTGCTGTTGCTATGGAAAATCCTGTGTTCTGTGCTTCTGCTTTCCATGATACTCCACAGCCACCATGTGCTCAGGCTCAAAGTCCTACTTAATAATATGCATATAGATATACTCAAAAACATGCAAGTCTACTTTACTGTATGTCTTGAGCATTTTTCTGCTTTTCCATTTGACAAATGGGTTCAGCAGCAGCAGTCATTTTTCTTTAAGCAGTAGCTGGTGTAGCACTGTGTTTTGGATTTTTAGCTTGGGA